>NADL03000206.1:0-90395 GCA_002205965.3 Kappaphycus alvarezii
CAGGAACATAATCTTGTCTTATGTCCCTGGAAAACAGAGACCATTTGAACGAGGCTGACAGTGAAAATAGGGTGCGAATAGATGTTTTTTGGAATATATTTGAGTACTTCATCAACATAAGATTGTCCTTATCGCGGCTACCGACAGCCTGCTTCACTAATCTGGCCTTGTAAACCTCGTCTTGGGTACCCTCATTTTTTATCTTCGACTCGAGATTAGAGTCGATAATAGTCAGATCCTGAAGTTATTTTTCTCTAAACGCAGACTGTCGTACTTCTTTTAAAAAACCCGTTTTTCGAATCCATCTAGCCCATTTTCGTTAGCATTCTCTAGCAGCACCCTGAGGGGATCGGGGCTATGCACGACGGTACACACAAACGACTCAGCAGAATTGCCCTCATAAAAATGTAAACTTGATTCGTAATCCTGCGGTATCTCATCCTTTTCGTACTCGGAAACGAGGACTGTGGACTAAGATCCTATCGCCGCACTGTAGCGTAGTCGGATTAGTGCGTTTTATGAAAAATTTCTCAGCGTGGTTTAGTCCCATCTTTGCAACGTGTCAAGTGTACTCATTACACGAGGTTACCACCATTTTCATCCTTTCAGCTTATGTTACGGCTGCTAGTGATGAATCTGGTAGCGATAGTTATGTTAGAGCTCCAAATACTAATAAACATGGGCAAATTTCTTCAAGCCCGACTGTGCTGTTGACGAATTTGATGACGATCGCGAGCAGGTATTCGTTACTTACACAGGGCTTTTCTGTCGTGAATTTACTAGGTTTTCTACGCCTTTTGACTCTCTCTCCATCATGTCTGAGAGGCGGTTTCGCGTAATTCTAGTTTTAAGAAAGTTATTACGGAGTGGGCCGTCCAAGAAGGACAACAAATGTTTTAATTGTAGAAGCAATGATCACGTAGAACGTCGATGCAACAAACCCCGTGATGAAGATCTCATTATGCAGAACAGGGTCAAAGTTTTACTGTAAGGTATTTCATATAATAAACAACCGGGCATACTCAAAAGGCTGCTATCCGAAGCATCCAAACACATCAAATTCTTATACGACATATTGTGTATTTTCAAAGATACACACCAATGCTACAATGAAAACTTCGAAAACCTCAAAATTGATGTTGATACTGCGTCCTTTCTCAGTTCCAGATCTTCTGCACAATACACGCGTTCAGAGAAACCCCCAGATCCGCAAGACATAATGTTTATCGACTCATACAACTACCAATCTACCTCTTTTGTCCTTTTCAACTGTACATCGGTTTCAGACACAATTAAATCCTCGGAATACTTAACCAAATCTGCTCCGTCACTCCATTCAAAACCTTCTTCATCCCCTGCCTCCTCTCCAACAATGTCTCCATCTATGACTCCTCCGTTGAGCTTCCTCAAGTCTTCCTCCAACAGGTTCTGCGTACAAAGGGACCAAAGCCTCACTAATACCCTATCAAATCCTCCACATGGTACTCGAAACAAGTCTTTTTACTTTTTATAGGGCATTTTTTCTTTGCAGTAAATCCCTCGTGTTGAAGACAGACTAGGCACTACCCATTCCCGTTTCATCCCTGATTGCAGACATCCTCAAACAGAAGAAAATCGCCTTCTTAATCACCCCATTTTCAAGACTATTCATTCTTGAACAACACAATTTTATGCGTCCACCGTTAAGATTGTCGGAACAAGACAATTTTAATGGTGAAAGCCTTATAATAGGCGCACAAAGAACATGAGTAGAACGAAATCAGGCGAAGCTATTCTGCCGCAAACTCAAATGAAAGCTTTATCTTAAAAGATTGGACTACAGTTTCAAGTTAGATTATAATACCTTTATGGGCCTTGGAAAAATGCCATTAAAAAAACCAACCTCGAATCGCACATTCATCGAACTGGAGGTTGACGTGGTTAGCGCCGTAATTTCTCTGCTCATTGGATTGGATATCTTGGGTGAATTGAAATTAGTGGCAGAAAATGTCGAAAATTTCATTCACAGCCGTCTCTATATTCCTCCAGTGGGAAACCTGAACAGCACTCTATACACGAACCGAGCTCAAGCGATTACACAAGCATTTCTGGCACCCGTTTGCGGGGAAACTCTACAAGCCACTTCACCGAATCAAGCTTACTTATAATTCAACCGAAACATTCCGTACACTGAAAGAAATAACAAGGAATTTCACATATGTAACAACTACAGTCGTGGCCCTCCTTGCTTTCGTGTCACTCATCCTTCCGTAGATTGTAGCCACTAGCCACAAAGTATGGCTTGGTCTGGTCTGGCTCAAGTTCCAACCCGCTCTTCATGTTGCTGACCTTCATACAAACTTTTCCGCAGTGATATTTCTACCAGATAAATCTACCAATACTATCTGTAAGACATTTCTTGTGTATTTGGTTGTAACATATATTGGCTGCCCTGAAAAACTCAATTTACAATGGCTGAACTCGCCACAGTAGCCCAGTCAGTCGGCCCCGATGTACAACTATCGGGATTTCACTCCCATAACGCACTCGGAGCCGGGGAGCGTTATCATGCTCCTCTACTCCATATCTTCTTAAAAATTATTTAGGATGTTACAGGAGTGGACTTGATAATGCTTTACCACTCGTCGCTAAAGCAATGAACGATACCGCCGGCCCAAAGGCAAATCATTGATCCTTGGCGCTGGACACCTCGTCTTTCTATCTTGCGATGGAATCGCTCAAGATATGCTGACGAAGGCGGAAATGTCAGGAGTTCTATCTCTTGGCGGGAATGACTGTCATGAGAAATTCGATGAAATGATAACTAATGTCATAGAAGTGATTGCAAAAGACAGTCCGACGGAAAAAGTGAAGCGAGAAGTGAACTTACTGACGGATATTCAACGATGCCAAAGAACCTCGCGGAGAAGGTTCCAGACTTTGCAAGTAGATTCAGCGGGTCAGTTGCAAGATATGTCAATCAGTCTTCAATTTTGTCTGAGTCCTCAAGCAGGCAGTTTGCTGTGCTAATGCTTCGCAATGCAAACATTTCTCCTGATACGATGAACTTTATAATATTCAAGCTAACTTCGAAAACGAAGAAGAGTAACACAGAGTGTATCACCATCGAACTAAACTCGTGCGAGATCGACCTCATAGTGTCAATGATTTCAAACGGAAGTGACGACACTCAGGAAATTAGAACCCGCATAAAGACCAAGCTTGACGCAGTAAGGTTGAAAGAGTACGAGCAGGATTCGTATCCAATGTTCAGTATGGATGAAGCTGTAGAGTCCCTATCGCAGGTAGTCAGTGACGTAGATACTGAGATGGAAACTCGTGAGACCATGCTGGGGAAGCGAAATATCGTTGGATATGATGATAAAGGTGGACAGCTTGAGAAGTTAAAAGAAGAAAACCCTTGTCGAGTATGTGGAAAATTGGGTCACTGGTACAGAGACAGAAAGGAATGTTGGGATAAGATGAAAGCTCGAGCTCGGGGGGGAGCTGGATTATCTCAACAGGGTAGGATCAAGAAGAGCGCAGATGAGAACCCAACTTCCAGCTCATATCCCAGTGATCGAATGCCAAATTCAAGGTCGCTTTTTCGTCAGTGAGGTCTGGTCGCGTCCTGCCAGATCTCAATCCTATTCTGGACGAAGGAGCCCCAACATCAACTGGAGGAATTGAGAACGCCACTGAGTTGTGTGATGCTTTGGGGATCACCCTGATTCTTGAACCACCTCGCGAAGTATATAAGCACGGGTGGGGTGACAACGGTTACAACGCCAAGGAAGTCATTTGTTGTTGGAGTTTTACAGTGAATGACTTAAACGGGCTACCGACAACATTTCAGTTCGACCTGGTGCAAGGCAGGTCCCTGCTTATTGTAGGACTCGATCTCAAAAAACACGCGTACACTTTGAATAGACAAAATCCGCGAAGAATAGTATTTCAGCGACCGTCGGATACAGCAGCCAGGACATTCAACACATACGTGGCTAAGGACTGCCACGGTAATGAAAGATTGAGGGCAGAGATAGTAGCCCACTCGTCGACAATGAATAACTTACTAACCGGAAGATCAAAAAGATTGGGTCGTAACGCTGTTACGAAAATTCACCGGTTTACGCACGCACCGGCTGCTGAGATGAAGCAGTTACTGAAAGATGCAGGTGTCTTGACAGAGGAACCCGCAGAGCAGTGCGACAAAGTTTACAAAGCCTGTGACATCTGTGCATCGTCGGGGCGACCTGCGCACCGAAAGAAGATATCGATCAGTCACGTCAACGAGGCCTTCAATGAGTCAGTACAAGCCGACTTTGTAACGGCATACTTCAGTAACGATAAATACGAAGTATTGAACATAGTCGATACTGGACTAACTATGGGAGCGAGTTATCGTACCGACGCGTACTTCGAAAGAAATGAGGGATCGCATAGAAGAAGAGTGGGTGTATCACCATGGAGCACCTAGAGCATTCAGTGCAGACCCAGAGTTCTGCCAGCCAGTCATGAAAAAGTTCTTGATGTCGCATGGTATAGAACTTCTCCCAAGACCATCCAGATCTTCATCTAAGAATGGCAAAATAGAGCGAAACAATGGGATTTTCAAGACAGTCCTAAGTCGGATCTCAAAGGAAAGTACGACAGCGTCGCCTCGATTACTTGTCTCAAGGGCTTCTTTCTTGACTAACGCGTTTCATGGAACATCCGCGTTAAGTAGCTTCCAGTTAGCAAGGGGTTACGCTCCTTCGTTCTTGGGAATGCCTAGCACCGACATGCCAAGTGATCTCATGGAAGCGCACCGTGAGTTTTGTGCCACCAGGGCATTACAAAAATTGATGAAGTCACATGATCGACACTTAGTACCGTGTTCAGCCTTGCCTGGCGGCACTTCGGTGTGGGTGTTCTATAGCACGTCTGCACAGAACGAGCCGGTCCGATGGGTCAAAGCGACTGTAATCAAGGCAGAACCCCACTTTGTTGTGTGCAGACGATCGAATAAAGGACCCCCAATGTCTGTCGCGTATGAGCATATCCGCTTGTCACCGCAAGGAGAGCTTGCCAGACAGCTACAGGAAGGTATGTTAGAAGATCTGCTGGAAGGCGATATGATGGAAGTAGCGACTGAAAGACGAAATCAGGAACAGAGTGACTCAGGAATTAGAGAATCACTTTTCTCTGCCAGGGTCTTGGGGAACCCAAACCTCGACATAGGAATATCTGAGGTTAAGACCCCTCCTCATGGCATGGCGCTCCATTCCGATGAGCAAACCATACTACGCAGTGTACACAAAGCTACTGGTGGTGCACAGGTTTCCAGGACTAAGATAGAATGCGCACCTCAGTGGTTGCTGGATAAAGCTGTGAAGGAGGAGCTTACAGTGTCATGGGCTGGAGCATTTGAAGAAGTGGACGAAAAGCTGGTACCCAAATTCGCAAATGTGATTAGTTCACACATCGTATACAAAGTGAAATGCGAAGAAAACAACAGGATGCGGATGAAGGCTAGGCTCTGCCCTCACGGTAATAAGGACAGAGAGCTCGGAAATATCCGTAATGATTCCTCAAACGCGCAATTTGATATCATACGCCTACTCTTGAGTATCGCATCCATCTTATCACTCGAGTTGGGTTGCATAGACATTAAGTCAGCTTACATGCAAAGCGGTCCTATCTCTAGAGATCTGTATGTCCGTCCTCCACGTGAATGGGACGGACCGCGCGGTGTCATTTGGAAACTACTCAAACTACCCTATGGTATCAGCGAAGCAGGCCGTCAATGGGCAAAAACGATCGAGAGTTGGATGGTAACTGAAGCTAAATTAGAGCGAGTTCACGGTATGAGCCAGCTTTATGCTAAACGAGATATACATGGATCAATTATTATGTTATTGGCAAAGTTGACCGACGATTTGCTATTGGCAGGAACCAAAAAGTCGCTGCATCAGTTTTCATCTGAAATATCGAAAAGATTCACTTTGGGAAAAGTCATCGTAGGTGATGATATCAAATTCAATGGATGTACGATCTCGATGGACACTTGTGGAAACATCTCCCTATCGATGGCAGAGTACTTGAAATCAGTCCAAAGCATCAATGTATCTAAATCTCGGAGATTAGTCCCACAAAACAAAGCCACTGATCATGAACTAAGTGGGTTTAGACGCCTTGCAGGAGAGCTGACGTGGGTAGGATGCGGGGCGCTCCCGCAAGCGGCATGCATAGGTTCTATAATGCAACAGCAGACTCCTCACCTTCAGGTTATGCATCTTGATAATGCTAAGAGGATGCTAAAAGAGATGAAGCAGCTAAGACCGATAATCATGTTCCGAAAACCAAGAGGCCGGATAGCTGCTGCAGAAGTAACTACATTTTCAGACGCTGCATTCAACATATCCACACATCAACAATACGGACAGACTGGTATCATTGCTGGTATTCGTTACCGTACAGAATGTGGAGATGCTACAACATACCACTTAATTGATTGGGCAAGCACTCGTCAGCGAAGAGTGAGTTACTCATCTTACGGAGCAGAAATATTGGCCTGCACGGAGGCTGATGATCGTGGTTATAACCTTAAGTCAGTACTCAAGTATTTATCACCCAGAGATACTTTCCCTCACGTGCTGAATGTCGACTCTAAAGGCCTATTCGACACGATAACATCGTTGCACGACGGCAGAGAGTATCGATTACGACAGACAGTGCAAAGAATAAGGGATTCATTCGAATCAAGGGAACTAGACACACTGCGATGGGTACAGGGCAAAGCTAACATAGCTGATGCTCTTACAAAAAGAAATCCAGCTTTGCATCGAATGTTGAACAAAATCGCAATGGATTGCTATACCTTCCGAACCACAGATCTTTCGCACTCAATAGTGAGTTTTGGACATAAGTCGCGAAGCCTAACCAAGCTTCGGCGACTGGGGGGTATGTGGAAATTACATTACACTGTAAGTCAAAGTCGATGGTAAGATTGTAGTTCTACGGTTTCGGCAGAATGCAAGTTTTCATGAGAGGGCTACTTTAGATTTCAGTGCAGTGTGCATTACCAAGCTGCAGTCTGGTAGTGGTAGTGATTCGGCAGAATGCAAGTTTTCATGAGCGGGCTACTTTAGATTTCAGTGCAGTGAGCATTACCAAGCTGCAGTCTGGCAGTGGTAGTAACGACGCGGAAAACCATGTCAATGTGTTGATCATCCGTAATGCGTCTATGTGTTCATTTTGTGTATTTACGTTTGTTCTGTACTTTGAATTTATGCCGCCGCGCAAAGCTAATTTGTGTTCCCGCTAGTGAATGTGGGCTAACTTTGTCGCGAATTTATGTTTACCTACAGGCAGCCATGGGAATAATATGTCGTGAATTTATAATTCCCCAACCGTTGCCCTTCGTGGCTGTTGCCGAGTAATACTGGTAATGTGTGTTTCCCAACAAGCGTTTGTGGGATACTGAAATCGAAAATGAAATGTGTATCGACCGGTCGTGGTCCAATGGGAATGAAAGTTTGCCGATCGGCCGTTCGTGGTCTGTTCGGATGATTCGAAGTGGTACAGTGTGAAAGCTTGGTAGTACTTAAGAAGGGGCCAGGAATGGCACCGGATTAAAACGGCAGAGAGAGAAAGAGAGTTTCTCAAAGCCCAGCGTTCGTGCTGATTCTACACTCGCCAATTCTGTACCTATCTGCATCCTATACGCAAAAGTCAGAGAACTATTCGACCTACGTTCACAAATGAATCAGGTGGTTACCGATTCTACAACTGTATAGTACTGTACAGTACTGTACAGTAGAGTAAAAGGGGTACTCCGTCTTTTGAGGCCCTTTCTATGTCTTGCACGACCACTAACGCATCATTTGAACATTCCCTGAACGATATTAAAGGGTTTTTCGCTAGAATATTGACTACAGTAACCCACACAACGCATTATACACTGTCAATTTCTCTTCTCACTTCAGATGAGACGTAGAAGACCTTTAATTTGCTATCCACTGCGCTGATCCGTCTTTTCAGCCTTTTCTTTCTGCATAATACCTATGCACAATGTTTAAAGAGCCTTAAAGGAGGTAATGCATCATTTTATCTCACCTTATCATCAATTAAATACCAGTAAGAGAACTGGGACCGTATATTTCTGCGAACGGACGCCGTTTCAAATACAAGTTTGTCGTGATGTTTCTCGTGCGCCTATCGAAGAATGGGATCGAATAGAGCTTGGAGGGAGAGCCTGCATGCAGTATAAACATTTTAGGGGAGCGAATGAGTACCGTGCACAGTACTAAAATCTCAGAGGCAGCAACATAAATAGCGAAGCGCATAGAAAGCACTAGCGGTTGATGTATAATTTGACCCATGTGCTCCTCCTGGATGTACTTCTTAAAATTATTATCTTCCATGACGCATCACATAAGGCCCGAAGAGATCTATTCGAGGGAACGGTCAATTATTGTTGGATCAAATCTCATCTCTATCTCTATAGTAGATGCAACGTACAATTTTCCATCAAAATCAAATGTGTAGTCGTCATCAAAAAAGCCATCATCAACAGATCTACTTATAACCAAGAGATACCGTCTGGGAGGTAGGGCGAATCTTTCTTCCCAAACATTCCAACCTCGCACAGCCCCGAAACAAATTCCATACAGCGAACTACAGCACCTACTCATTTCTTGTTCATAGTCCCCCGCATCATTGATTCAGATGAATCGTTTGAGCTAAACCATGAGGAACACATTACTTTAAACCAGTCTGCAGTAAGACGCTCCTCTTTATTTGCTACGCCCTTCAGTCGTAAATTATTGCGCACTATTTCGTCACGCATCACTACCATACCCGAATTCGTTCCTGTTATGCGTAGTTGGTGAATGAAGAACCCATCGGCGCATCTCTGTGCCCTTTTGAGACAATTGCATGTTGCCAGCACACGGCTTTCCACGATTTCCTTCATTCTTTGACGGACTGTATCTTCTGCCGACGCTATTGTAAACAAAATGTCCATTTGCTCGCCGTTGTTAGCTTTGGGCACTGCAACCCAATTATTAAGGGAACTAAGTATGCTCTCTGGAATCATGAGTATGAAGCGTACCACTTTGCCAATCTTAAAAGTCCCCTGCTCTCGTACAGCGATGGCTGTCACTTTTCTCACCCCCAAACGGTTCTCTTTTGCAGGAATAGGTTTGGTACAAGAAATTTATCAACTACGAGGTCCGTCTCGCCCGGGACTACAAAATCTGAAGCGCGATCAAAGTTAGATATAGATAGTTCCTGGGCTGTGCGCAACCATTCCGTAATTTCATAGCTGGATTCTAAGAAAATGGCCCCGTTCCCCTCCCCGGCGCCATCCGGAACCTTTAAAGAGTCCTGAGTATTTATCTCAAGACCATCCTCACCACGCTCGGGATCCAGATCCTCATATGTCTCTTCCAAGTCCCTGCGTTGAATAAGGAAGCAAGACTACCTTACAAGGGGATGTTACCGGATGAGGTGCTTCGGCACGACAGCTACAGAACTGAGGTCCCTTCTACGAAATATTTCTAGAGATTACTCCTTCCCATATCCCCGATCCGCTGTGATTACGCAAACATTCAACGCTTTTTCACCCTTCTCGTCCAAAATACTATACAGAAGTTTTTCGACAGACTCTTTCTCTTTTTATCCTCTCCTTCTAAATATTAGCCCAAGTACCACGCGAAAAAGCGCGCCTGCAATCGAATATGCAGAATTGCCTTCCTTGTCAACCTTGCGTGCGCTTAGAATTATTCACTTGTGCAGCTGTATGTGTTCCGAAAGGGTCATCGTGAAGCGTCGCAATCAAATGCGGAGGACAAAAGAACAATTTTCTTGTCTGCCTAAACGCCAGGTGTTCAAACTCCGAAAAGTTGCTAGTCTGATCGCGTTGAGAGTTCCATATCAATCCTCCCTCTTGTCCCTTGATTATTGGTGGATATGCCAGTAGATTGGAAAAATAAAATCTAAGCAGGCGAGAGGAGGTGTTGCCGTACCGATTGAACCTATCATAAAAATTTCTTTTTCAATTTTGAAACCTGAGTTGCGCATGGGGAGAGGAACTGCGAGGAATCAATACATGTCTTCGTTTTAGACCGACTTTTCGTTCAATTGATGAAGCACTATTGCTTTTTAATCGAGTCTCTTATCTGTTTCAATAGAGGGTCGCAGAAAAAAAAGAATATACCAAACGAGTGGGTGCGATTCTTTTCACTGCACATTAGGTTATGTTGTTATGCAAAGCAAACTCTCAAAACAGAGGGGATCTCTGCCCCACTTTAGTTTCGGTGAATTCGTATTCTATCGTAACAAAATTACACTGATCACTTGATAACCTCCAACCCACAGAGATATCCAAAGAATTGCTTGCTCCTTGGCGTCTGAAACCACGAGCGTACCTTCTTTGTTATAGTCTTGTTCTTAACAGTCACATCAAAGAGCTGCTTGGAGTCAGTGAACATACAAAATTGAAGCTTGCAGTCCAGTGTCTTCTCGAGATAGTTTTCACGGAGAGAGAGAAGTACATTACATGAGCAAATGCGAATTTTTCGTCTCCGATAACAGAACGCACCAAACGGAGAGACTTACGGGTACTTTAGTGTAAAATGGTACACCTTAAATTATTTTCAAAGAGAAGAATGATGAAGCCTATTTAGGTAGACAAGTAGTCGTTATTGAAGAATCTATCATCAGTATAGATACGGAGTTAAAGGGATTTCTTGTCCAGCTGGCGTTAAATGATATCTCTATCGGAATACTTGTGACCTTTGCGAACAATCTCGTTGATAAACGTGATGGAAGGTGGTCCAGATATTTCATCAGTGATATGTGATGCCTTATTGACAGCGCAAACGATATCAATTCGACTATCATCAAGCCACTGAAGTCTCTGTCGAAGTGAGCGGAAGTCTTGAAATGACGGCCAGTAGAGAGAGTCTTCATACGATGCAAGTATTCAGTCTGAAATAGTCGAATGTCGTCCGGCATTTTTTCACCCGCATTCCGGTGAAGGTGAATTCATCGAAGTCACGAGGCTTGGATTCAAACTTCTGTTCTGTCTTTTCAGTATACTATGAGAGCTCATGGCTACCTGCATGGAAGCTGTCGTTAGCATAGTACACGGACAGGCTTGATAGTTTCCCATGAATCATTTTGAAAATTAGACGGATATCCAAAGTGCATTGTTGCATGTAAAGATCGTGACGAAGATGATTTGTAATGATTGCTTCCCAGTAGCTTCTCGCTTTTTTAAGGCCATAGGGTGGCTCGAGCAACTTGAGTAGTTGATTAGGTGCAATATTTAGTTCTTCCGGCGGCTCTACGTAAACATCACGCAGTATTTGACCAGCGGACTGGAGGTACGCTTTCTTCACATCCTGGGACCATACTTGGAATCCGAAAATGGCAGCGAGGGCCAAGAATAGCCGGAAAAAACCTAGCCGTGGCATGGTAGCTGGTTGAACAAACTTGTGGATTTCGTTTTCCTTAAAGCTTTGGACATAATTTCGCGCCTTATGTAACTATTTATCTGTACATTTTCGTTTGACAGAGAGGACGAAGCGGCCACCAAGTATGATGGTATCTGAAGTCAGCTCTTCAAGAAGGACGACCTTGAAGATGTTGCGGTCCAGTTGGCCCTTTATTTCTCTTGCTCAAGCATCCATAAAGCGGGGTTCGTTCTTGCGTGGGTCGTTTGGTGACAGAAATTCCGGCAAATCTACACGATGGGGATTTAAATAGGTACCAGAGTAGGTAAAGAGTAATTTGTGCGAGAGAGAAGTCCATTCACGTCTGCATTTGTGAAAAATGGCACATGGTCAATTTAATATTGAGCTTCTTTGTGCGGGCTCTGAACTTATACGGCCTCCTCAAATATGAAAGTTACTGTGAATGGTCCACGCCATTGGTTTGAATCCTCATGCAAAATGTAGACAGAATAGCCAGGGTTCACGAGGTATTGTGTTGCCTGCGGGACATGTTCCCATAAGGCACGTTATATTCGCAAATGAGCAGAAATTTCAGTCACTTCGAGGCGCGCTATCTGCGAGGCTCGCATCTGGTCTGAATGGGATAGCAGTGATGTTTTGTGCGAAGTGAATCTTGGAATGGCGCCGGAGACAAGAATAAACGGAACGAGCTCTTCGGGCCCGTGGTATCCTTCATTGCTTAAACGACGAGTGGTAAAGCATTATCAAGTCCACTCCTGTAACATCCTAAATAATTTTTAAGAAGATATGGAGTAGAGGAGCATGATAACGCTCCTGGCTCCGAGTGCGTTATGGGAGTGAAATCCCGATAGTTGTACATCGGGGCCGACTGACTGGGCTACTGTGGCGAGTTCAGCCATTGTAAATTGAGTTTTTCAGGGCAGCCAATATATGTTACAACCAAATACACAAGAAATGTCTTACAGATAGTATTGGTAGATTTATCTGGTAGAAATATCACTGCGGAAAAGTTTGTATGAAGGTCAGAAACATGAAGAGCGGGTTGGAACTTGAGCCAGACCAGACCAAGCCATACTTTGTGGCTAGTGGCTACAATCTACGGAAGGATGAGTGACACGAAAGCAAGGAGGGCCACGACTGTAGTTGTTACATATGTGAAATTCCTTGTTATTTCTTTCAGTGTACGGAATGTTTCGGTTGAATTATAAGTAAGCTTGATTCGGTGAAGTGGCTTGTAGAGTTTCCCCGCAAACGGGTGCCAGAAATGCTTGTGTAATCGCTTGAGCTCGGTTCGTGTATAGAGTGCTGTTCAGGTTTCCCACTGGAGGAATATAGAGACGGCTGTGAATGAAATTTTCGACATTTTCTGCCACTAATTTCAATTCACCCAAGATATCCAATCCAATGAGCAGAGAAATTACGGCGCTAACCACGTCAACCTCCAGTTCGATGAATGTGCGATTCGAGGTTGGTTTTTTTAATGGCATTTTTCCAAGGCCCATAAAGGTATTATAATCTAACTTGAAACTGTAGTCCAATCTTTTAAGATAAAGCTTTCATTTGAGTTTGCGGCAGAATAGCTTCGCCTGATTTCGTTCTACTCATGTTCTTTGTGCGCCTATTATAAGGCTTTCACCATTAAAATTGTCTTGTTCCGACAATCTTAACGGGGACGCATAAAATTGTGTTGTTCAAGAATGAATAGTCTTGAAAATGGGGTGATTAAGAAGGCGATTTTCTTCTGTTTGAGGATGTCTGCAATCAGGGATGAAACGGGAATGGGTAGTGCCTAGTCTGTCTTCAACACGAGGGATTTACTGCAAAGAAAAATGCCTATAAAAAGTAAAAAGACTTGTTTCGAGTACCATGTGGAGGATTTGATAGGGTATTAGTGAGGCTTGGTCCCTTTGTACGCAGAACCTGTTGGAGGAAGACTTGAGGAAGCTCAACGGAGGAGTCATAGATGGAGACATTGTTGGAGAGGAGGCAGGGGATGAAGAAGGTTTTGAATGGAGTGACGGAGCAGATTTGGTTAAGTATTCCGAGGATTTAATTGTGTCTGAAACCGATGTACAGTTGAAAAGGACAAAAGAGGTAGATTGGTAGTTGTATGAGTCGATAAACATTATGTCTTGCGGATCTGGGGGTTTCTCTGAACGCGTGTATTGTGCAGAAGATCTGGAACTGAGAAAGGACGCAGTATCAACATCAATTTTGAGGTTTTCGAAGTTTTCATTGTAGCATTGGTGTGTATCTTTGAAAATACACAATATGTCGTATAAGAATTTGATGTGTTTGGATGCTTCGGATAGCAGCCTTTTGAGTATGCCCGGTTGTTTATTATATGAAATACCTTACAGTAAAACTTTGACCCTGTTCTGCATAATGAGATCTTCATCACGGGGTTTGTTGCATCGACGTTCTACGTGATCATTGCTTCTACAATTAAAACATTTGTTGTCCTTCTTGGACGGCCCACTCCGTAATAACTTTCTTAAAACTAGAATTACGCGAAACCGCCTCTCAGACATGATGGAGAGAGAGTCAAAAGGCGTAGAAAACCTAGTAAATTCACGACAGAAAAGCCCTGTGTAAGTAACGAATACCTGCTCGCGATCGTCATCAATTCGTCAACAGCACAGTCGGGCTTGAAGAAATTTGCCCATGTTTATTAGTATTTGGAGCTCTAACATAACTATCGCTACCAGATTCATCACTAGCAGCCGTAACATAAGCTGAAAGGATGAAAATGGTGGTAACCTCGTGTAATGAGTACACTTGACACGTTGCAAAGATGGGACTAAACCACGCTGAGAAATTTTTCATAAAACGCACTAATCCGACTACGCTACAGTGCGGCGATAGGATCTTAGTCCACAGTCCTCGTTTCCGAGTACGAAAAGGATGAGATACCGCAGGATTACGAATCAAGTTTACATTTTTATGAGGGCAATTCTGCTGAGTCGTTTGTGTGTACCGTCGTGCATAGCCCGATCCCCTCAGGGTGCTGCTAGAGAATGCTAACGAAATGGGCTAGATGGATTCGAAAAACGGGTTTTTTAAAAGAAGTACGACAGTCTGCGTTTAGAGAAAAATAACTTCAGGATCTGACTATTATCGACTCTAATCTCGAGTCGAAGATAAAAAATGAGGGTACCCAAGACGAGGTTTACAAGGCCAGATTAGTGAAGCAGGCTGTCGGTAGCCGCGATAAGGACAATCTTATGTTGATGAAGTACTCAAATATATTCCAAAAAACATCTATTCGCACCCTATTTTCACTGTCAGCCTCGTTCAAATGGTCTCTGTTTTCCAGGGACATAAGACAAGATTATGTTCCTGTAGACTCGTCCCTTTTGAGAGGTGTCTATATCATTCCGCCTAAGCCACTTAATTTAGGCCGGCACATACTATAGAAGGAGTGTAAGCCTCCGTATGACCTACCTGAAAGCGGATTACTGTGATTTGAAACGTAATTGAACACCACCAAAGGCATCGTAATGTGAAGAGCAAGGAGACCTACCCCTGCTTCCCCTATCGACATGAACACAGGCGGGCAGGCCGATGGTATTTTATTTCAGCAGGTTGACTAATCTGCTGGAACTGGGTCCCCTGCCTTTTTAATTGACAAGGAAAGAGAGTGGAAGCGTATTGGTAGCAAAGGCCGACAAATAGGTTCAGTTAAAATACCTTTTAAGTTCAATGGGATGTGATGTGCGCAAATTCGCACCCGAAAAAAAATCTAGAAGAGGACCAAAATTGTATACAGTATCGGAATTTGGAATATATTTTTACAGTTTCTGACTTTGCAAGATATTTTTAATTTGGATGAGTGTCGCAAAATCATGGGTTGATTTCAGAGGGTCTTTTTATTTTAAGACCCTGTGTCATTAATAGGTGCCATCACTGTACTCGTCCAAGGTCTTCTTACTTTTCGAAGACGTCGCAGTATTTAAAGTTCGAAATCGACGTCGTTGAGGCAACCCCACGCCATCAACTACCCCATCAGCCCATTCCTTCTTTTGGCCCTTAATATGACCAAACTCCGCCCTTCCCTCACCATCACCAAGTCATCCCGAGGCTGTCGTCAACTCAACGCTCTGGCCCTGATTACAAATGGTCCAACTGACTACGATGATTACTGTAAAATGTTGGACCGGGAACGCGTTCGGGAGTGGGTCCGCCGTAACTGCTTCGAGTAGGCAGAAGAGGCAGAGAAGGAAGAGGACGAAGAGGAGGAAGAGGAGGAAGAAGAGGAGGACTGGGTGGATCCGTGGAAGCCACTAGTTTATAATGGTGGGGGGGCTCCCATGGAGAATGAAGAGGAGAATGAGGGAGTAATTGTGATCTCTGACTCTTCTGACGAAGATGAAGAGAGGAGTGAAGAGGAGGATGAAGAGGATGAGGGGGAAGGAGACATGTAGAATGCTGGATTAGTGGGGAAGGAGCCAAATATGGACCAGGTGGTCCCGACTCTGGAACCGGATGGGGGCGGCCTCAATGATCTAGATATTTCGCAGGAGGCAATGGGGAATTCTAAGCCTTTCGCGGATATTTATGTGGACTGCCTGGGTGGAATGGATATTTTGATGGAACTGTTTGGCTCTGATATAGAGGACTAAGATATTAAGGAAAGAATCTAGATATTTATCGTGATAGTATCTGCTGTTAGTCTTTCTCGTTCACACGATTCCATTTGATGCATTTTATGGTTCTTAGTATCTTTCTTTGAGACTTTAGGGTTAGCCAAAAAGTCTATATAAGCTGAGTAAACTGCTTCCTCTTGTGGAGGGCAAGCAAGTTGGCAGACATCTTCAAGCCAAGTACCGAGTAGTAGGAAGTTGAGAGTCAACTCCAGACCCAAGAAACATTTTTTCTTCGCTGGTCGTAGAGCATCAGTGGTAGATCCTGCCTCTTCCATACTTGCTTGTAGCCCTCTCAACTCTCTTCCGTATACACTCCTTTTTGTTCGTTCAACTATACCACGGTAGCACTTTTTTCGCTTTCAACACCTCCTTTCTGGGGTAGTTGGTTCTGAGTATCTCTTCTCCCGACGATTTACCCCTATCAGGATGCATCTCCAAATGCATTAGTCGAACATTCATGTGATTCAACGGGCTTAAATCCAACAAATGCCTTCTATTCACATCCAAAGATCTAGTCAATCATTTATATCTGACAGAGGCGAATCTCCCATGAAAGTACATGTATGACCCCAGATGTGACGTGCACATCGGACAGAACAACTTGTGCGAGCTGGTTGCCACTCGCTCAAGTTGTTCCGTCTGAGGCTGCGGAGCGGATTTTAAAGACTATTGAACTAATATAAGAGGCTTTGCGATTTTGATTACTCGCTCTGTTGCAGCGGCCGCGACCTAGACAGCTTAGAGCTCACTTGTTTGGTGATGCATCGTTTGCCACGAATAAAGATATTTCTTCCCAACTCAGGTATGTGACTGTGCTGGTTGATAGCTCCAAACCTTGCTCAGACGTCAGTTGATTTTCAAACAAATGTAAACGTGTCACTAGATACGTTCTGACCGCAAAGAGCTTTGCTGTAGCAAGTGAGTACGATGACAGCTATGATCTCAGGCATTAATTAACGTTGTTTTTACAGCAATAGGTACCCATATGTTTATTTACAGACTCTAGAACTCTGTTTGATAGAATCTTGACGTGATGAAATATGACATAGAAACAGCTCTTAATTGACATCGCCGGCCTTCGGGAGGCATTTCGTACTGGTAACTTGGGGGACATGGTATGGATTCGTTCTAGTTCCAACCTTGCAGATGCTCTCACTAATGATATTGCAACAGGAACCCCTCACGATGTACTGAAGACTCAATGTATTGAAACTCAGGTTGGTCAATGGATCGTGGAAGGTCACTTGTAACGGATTCGTAGCCCTGAGTAAGTGTGAGCGTGTAAGTCACATATTAATTGCGTTGGCGGCAAGTGTCACCCATTGAACTGCAACAATGCGCTTGAGTGGAACGCTCGCTAATAGAGGGTTCGTGATAGGTTATTACAGTAGATTATGTAAGCAATGAATAATGGAGGAATCTTGAGATCATCTTTATTAATCATCTCGTCTCCCACTGGGCTCCTTTCCCGGTTCGCAGGGATCGAAGATCTACCGTTCTGAACTATTATTAAACTCAAATTTCTGCCTTGTGTGGAGGAGTCTTTTTTTCTTGACGGGACGTTTAGCAACACGAAGCCATTCTGGAAAAGGCCTCAAGACACCCGGACGAGTTTTTCAGGACTTTCCGGAAAGGTTGTCTCAAACCACGCAAAATTGAAAGTTTAAAATCACTCTAATTTTCTCATTTTCCTTTTTCGCTACTGGAAATCCGACATTTTTTGATAAGCTAAAGCAATATATCATTGCAGTCATATTCACTCGTACAATAGCACATCTAGAATAAATTCTAGTAATGCAAAAACAATTAGTCTCTTCCTGTGTCTTCATATCGACGTAAAACACACGAACAGTATTATCTTTTCAACCGGAGATATAATTTTCGTAAATAAGTGTCTGAACTGCAAAGGGAAGAACAATAGTATGATAAGACTCAATATTTTCAGAATAACGCTCACGTAGGGCTTTCAGAGCATGTTCGAATCCTATAAGTCTGGAATGATACTGCTCCATCCCTTTTCTATCCGATACAGTAAGCCACTTTTTGTGCATAACGTTAAGATAGGGAAATGGCTTTGGCCACTTCACTTTAACTTCAAACTCCCTTCCTCTTTCGAGAGCCCTAACTGAGAATTCTTCTGCACCGACTCCACTTGGTAGTAAAACAGCCTCTTCCAAGCGTTTTGTAGTCATCCTGCGTCCTTCCATACAGACATCTAATGATTCAGTTGAAAATTTTGCGGATTAATTGATTCATTCATCGTGTTCAAAGATTGAGAGTTTTCCGACAAGTTATCTTCATTTTGAACTGCTTCTTTTCCTTCATTAATGGCTCATCGACAGTACAACGGCTTCGCAACATGAAAGTCTCATATTCTGAGTCAACCTTGGATAAGAAACGATCTGAAAGGCACAAATAAAGTGGAAAACGTACCATCTTTGTCAACAGACTTCAGACTTTATAACTTGTTTAATTTCGAGCGAAAGTTGTCTTATTCATGTTACCAGAACTCAGGGTCACTTACGCAAGCGTGTTTTGGGTTTTAATCTCGCGTTATTTCACCCGAGACCAACTTCTGGTGAAGCTTCACAACGGTCTGAGATGCTTCGGTTAACTTCTCCGGCATTGCAGGAGGCCCACAAAGCTTTACCTCTGTTTCACATTTTATGGCTGCAGCCTGCCTTATACAAATCTCTGCTTGAAAAATTGTGCAGCCGACATCACAGTGACTGAAAAGGTAACCGCATGCGAGTACTCGGCGGAAGTCTTCTCGGCAAGAGATCGGCCAAACAAAAATATCTATATGCATATTATTATATGTAAAATGACAATGTTATTGTTTCAGTAATTTGGCAAATTAATGATACAAATTTTAATAAAAAAGAGGCCGTTAATATTTTTATCCAAATATGCTTATACAGCAAAAGATATGTTAGTATGATTACCTTGCAGGGTACAATTACATTGTTGCTTTAAGGAAAATTTAGACTACCACCTACTCTATTTAGCAAGCCCGCACACTCGAGCTTGCTCTAAACCTGTAACTTCAAGCCGTCTGTCTTACTAGTAAACCACTTAGTGGCTATCGTTTCCCAATTACCGTACAATGGATCCTCTTGGATCATAGTTCGTAACTTTTGATAGATTTTAATGACGTTTTGTGTAAAAATCCGTGATTTAGAAGTGGAAAATTCGTACATTCTTGATTTAGGAGTGGAGAATTCGCGAATTTTCCACAAAAATTTGCGAAAGTTTCAAACTATAAGGTGTTTGTTTCAATTGGAAAGCATTTTCCCCAAATTTCGAACTTCAGTAGTATAAGGGTAATTCCATTAGTATTTCGTACTTATTTTTAGTGAGATTCTTACAAAGTTTCAGAGTTCTGCTGCCCAAATAAAGTAGAAAGGATGATTTTGAGCCTGTGACGAGGTAGAAAAGGAACGGTGTAGAGTTCTATTGTATGGTGTGAGCATATTCATTTAATTTGCATGTGGCCCTCGCCAGGTGACATACTGGACACTTAACTTATGTGTTCAATCAATTCTTGACTTTTAATGTAGTCTTTAAGATATAAATTGACGATATTGAATCAATTTTTTGTCTCATTAAGTTAATCATCCAAAACGTTTACTCCATTTGCTGTATTCAATTGAAATGGTTTTTTGATTCTGACATTAAATGGAAACCCAGTTAAATTAAGACATTTTCGGGGACATTTCAACATTGATAAAAAAGCAGCCACTATTAAATCTAGCACCAGTCCGATGCGGCTGCACTGCCCTATGGGTGTCAACAGCACCATCCCCCATTTTTGCAATGGCGACCATAGAAATTTTCTACAGTTAAACAAGTGGCTTTTTCTCTGTTACTGGATCACAGAAAGTTTGCTAATCGGAGATTATGGTCTGTATTCGGTGTGTCGGCATCTATTACAGCTGCTGTATGGACCACGCTTGGCGAGAATCTCTCTCCAAAAGCGTTACAAGTTCATTTACTAATGGCGCTCTGCTTCCTGAAGAGTTATAATACGGATTCAGTCAGTCAACGCTTTGCTTTGAAAGTACGATGAGAAAAACTTTCGGAAGTGGTGTTGGCGTGTAGTGGAACAATTTTCAAATTGACCATCTGTAAATTCATTTGGTTGTGTTTTCTTAACCCTTAGTTTAATATTCTCAATTAACCTTACGTAATGTTTTTGAAAATATTTCATTGGAATCCCATTTTGATCTAAATTCAGGCTGGGATATGTTTACTGTTCGGCGGATGGAACTGATTGTAAGGTAATAAGCCATCAACATTCAGCTCGCAATTGTATTCCCACAAGTTTGGTGTCCAAGAGGTTATATATGAGATCGGCCTAGCAATTCAGTCTAGAGATATTGTTTGGTGCAATTGTCCTTTTCCTTGTGGCTCATTTCCTCATTTAAGAATACTTAAGAAAAAAATGTTACACTTTTAGGTATAAGAAAATGATTTACTGCTAGTAACGGGTATTTTCATGGAAGTTTTATTACACCCGCTAGGTTTAAGCCGTCAAATAGTCGGATTTAATAATTATTTTGGACAAGACATGAGATGGTGAATAAAAGAATTAAAACTTTCAATGCTGTTCAAGCCAGTTTTGGGCATGACTTGCAGCTGCTTGTTACAATGTTTCATGCTTTTGTTCGGTTTTTTTTGCTCTGATGATAATGACAAGCGACCCCTTATTCGAAGTATACATTATGTGTATAAAAAAGATTTTAAATAAATATCAAAATTCCGTTGGCGCCGCCTGGAATGGCATTTTACTACGTCTTCTACGTTGGTAACAAAAACATCGATGACGACTGAGAGTTTGGGACAATTTTTAGTGGATATACACATTTTCGGTTCTCTCGCACCCCCTTGTCGTCCACTGCGAAATAGTCGCACCATGGCCACGTAGAGAGGGCGACTTTAAACAGACTGTACCGTGAGAAGAGAGAAACTTTGAGGACAGAAAGAGATATTTTAATAGCGCCAGTGCTTAACACCGCATTTAATTAAGCATAAAAGTCGTATGAACTGAAAGCTCTGTATAACTATTTTCTACTTATGCTACAAATACTAAAAACTAACAAATATCACGTGCTCAATTTATAAAAGACTGGTATTGGCTGATGAAAAATGAAAGAATGCTCTACAAATAGAGGTATTTTGGGTTTATTTAAACGTAAGGAAGATATTTTCGGCTGTTTCAACGCCGTCGTAGCTGCGTGCAATGCACGGCATAATTATAAACGTAGCTGGTGCTCATCACGTTTTAGGATGGGAACTGATGGATGAAGTTTAGGGGAAGAGCACGAATGGATGACCGAAAATTGAAAATAGGAGAAAAAGCTAGTGGGAGAGAGAGATAAAGAGCGGAAGAGCGAGAGAGAATGGAGGGAGAGGAACCAAAAAAGAGAAAGCAGAAAAGGGAAAGTAGTGAAGGATGTTACTAAGACATGCACGGAGGGAGACAGAGGCTTATATAGACCTCGAGAAGAGTTGAATGGAAGATCAAAGGAAGTTCCCCTAGGTCATTTAGACGATGGTGCGAGGCTAGCCCCGGACATGCTTATGATGATCTAAAAAATCAGCTCAAACTTAGAGCTCCGTATATTGCACAAAGTTAACGGTCAAGATCAAGGTTGAACAGTCAACTGCAGCAATAAATATAAGCTGGTAAAAGTTAAACACTTCCATAGTCATCGGTTGTCATCGAGGACGTCAACAGAATAATAAAAGTAACAGAAATTCGAACCTTTAGTGACTTGAAAGCTACGAATAAAATGAGAACAGCAATGGCAAAAGTAAATGAATTAATATGAACTAAATAAAATTATGTATTAAAAATAGTTCTCAGAGTAACGAAAACGAAAGCTCAGATAAATATTTGTCCCTTTGTATCAATTTTAATTCATCCTGACAAGAAACTAAAGCTTCTTACTATCGTAAGACAGGCATGCAATTTCTTTTCATAGACATGAAGACTTCTGCAGAGGTTTCTTTGGAAACACCGACAAAATGTCGACTATGGAGCCCTTCACTTAGTATACAGAGCTAACCTGACTTACATGTTTCTTAAAAAAACTATTTACTGCGACTCATAAAATTTATACTTTGTATCAGTCTGTTGTGACCACAAGAGAAGCTTATTCTAAGGAGATGTATATTCTCCTCTTTAAAATAGTTAAAAGTAAATCTTTAAACATAAGTTGAGCAATTTTTTTTGCTGATACATCCACGTTTTCTACTACTTATTGCATAATAAGCAAAAAGAAAAAGAAGAACAGAGGAAGACCAACAAAGTAGCGCACAGGATTTTGGGATACTAGTCTGAGTCCTTCTTTCAGTTTAAAAAACAAAGTTCCTTGAACTATAACATATAAAGCACCTTAACATGAATAAACTTTTACAAACTATTTTCCTTTTAGTACAAATCCATATATGTTGTTAATTGGAAAGACGTAGTACGCGAGGCCTCAAAGTTGCCAAAATTAATTTGCTCTCGTCCGAGAAGAAAACATTTTTCCATTGCGCAAACTGCCATTCTCTAATTTTTTTCTAGTTTAATGCTTTACGTTCTCATCAGTGAGAAAAAAAATACGTTAACATGGAAAAGCTCATCGCAGCATAAAACGTTTTAGTATGTAAAGTACCAAAATCTTCGAAATATAAATGTTTAAGTTAATTCAAATCAACTTTGCACTATAACTGGTTAACTGGGCATGGCGAATAAGTTTGAAAACATTTTTCCCTAAATTGTATTTTCTACTACACATCCATTTTATGCCATATTATGAAGTATATTTTCGCGAATTACTCATAAAAGTTTATGAGTGTTTAGTTACCAACTCAATTACCCCATTTCGCATCTTATTAGAAGCCAAGGCGTGAATTAAACATTTCTTCATCTGAGCAAGCCTAATATCCCTGAGCATGTTGGCGGCTGGTCGATTCCTTCGAAAGGGCTGAATTTCATGTGGATCATACTAGTTATTCCAAATGCATTTATTACTACTTAAACCCAAATGATCACACTCCCCAAAAAAATAATATTCTGATTCGATAAATATGTCCACGTGAAGACAAGCTTTTAATCAACAATTTTTGACTAATTGAGGAAAATAGATTTAGTTTTTATAGGATTTTTAACCGTTTTCCAAGTCTTTCATCCTTTCCTTTTTCATGCATCAAGCTTTGTAATTGGTTAAAATGGACTTATTTTATAATCAGGGCGCGATGTAACTTGTAGCAGTACTCTACTATACGTACATTCTCACCTTGAATCTTTACTCCAAATAGACAAATTTGAGTTTTGGACACTAATCATGTATTTTTTCTTGAGAGTAACTTTTCTCAATCATTGGCAGTAAAATTAGCAAATTTTTAAATACAGTTTGTAACTGTTCCTTAAATAAATTAAAAAACAATGGGTAGTATGTCATCTCAAAGTTTTAATTTTTCTTTATGTTATCCGTATACTTCCACTTTACTTATTCCTTTTGACTTTGGATAATTCAGTAGAAATTCTGAAACAGTATTTTTTTTATCTTGAACACTATTTACTTGTTTTGGTGATCCAAACTCTGTTATTTCATTCCAAATGTAGGAGAAACACTCAAGACATCTCTTGCCAGTGACGTCTGGGACTGCTTGAGCAGTCACTTACTGCAAAACGGGATTGTATTTGCTCTCAAACTTCCAAGAACTCGTACTATAAAATATTTTACTTAAAATTTCTCATCATTTTCGTTGTATGTATTTCCAAAGAACTGCTCCAAGAAGATTTTATCTTTATAATTACAAAAAATTGGCAAGCTAAAGCAGGTATCTAGCACTTTTTGTGGAAAGCGTTCCATTTACTGATTGTACCAATCGTATTACGGAGGTCATTGTGATATTGTCGCCTATAAACTTTTCTTCGAGCATACCTTTTCTCTTTTAATCACAAATATTCTCTTATTTTCCCTTTCCCTTGAGAAATTAGTCCAAAAGATGTATTTAAGTCTATTTTTAAGATCCAATTCTATTGTGAACCTCTGATTCAATTTCATCAATGTTACGAATGTGATAGTTATTGTTATTGCTTTTTAAAGCATTAATGGGTTCTTCAAGCACGACAGCTTTCTGTTACTTATCTCGGCTATCATTTTCATACCTTCTATATTAATAAACTAATCCGCATACCTAACTTCTAGATCTCTTTGAAACCTGAAAGTCTCTCAGTTGTCCTATTTAGTGATGAAATTTGTTTCTTAGGTATTTTCTATATCTTCTCCTTTCAATCCCCCATATATCTACTTCCTGGAAACATTCATCAAGAATAAGGCATAATTGAGTTCAAGATTTTCCTCGGATGCCAAGGGTAGAGATAATTTACCACTCTCTGCACGAGGAAAAGCGTTTAATTTGGTCAAAAACCTCTGGGTCTACACATTTTCAAAGAGATAAAAACATTTTTCTGTGTTTTTAATACCACATGATCAGAACTGGAATTACTTGCTACTAATATAGTAATGTCGTACGCACTTGAATTAGACTTCGACAACATCTGATGGGCCAAAATATGTAACCTATCCGCTAAAATAGACTCTGCGTTTCGCATTTATATAAAATACTGAAACAAGCCATTCTATGGAATCACTATCCCTTTTGATACGCTTCTGGTCTCTTCCATCCTTGAACTTAGGATTATTTCTTCTTCTTTCAGAAGTATTTTTTGAATAGCAGGGGTTTTGAAAGGCTGATGTTACCTTCTGATATCAATATTTTAATCTTTTCGCAATCTCCTACGCATACCTCAAAACTACAGCCTGCATCAATTATTGTGGGGGAGTACAAATCGAATCTACATCTGGTGAGATTATTTCCTACTCAGGAAACATAGCCATTTTCTTGAAAGACATTCCTATTCGTTTCCGAAACCTTTTTTTCAAGTGGGAACAATCCTAGCTACTTTTCACTTCTGCGAGACGGTTAGGTGTTAAAAGTAGAGAACGACACAACATGTTTTAAAATCTCAGAACTATTATTTACTTCTTTTCGTGATTTATTTTCCGAGAAACAGTTATAGTGAAAGGCGATGAACTAAAAAATTGGAATGCTGATATTATCTGTAACATCCGATATCACGCAATGGATTCAGATGAAAAAATTTGTCGATGTCATTCTTGATCTAAGTTTGACTCGATATTCTTCTTCTTTGTAACTACCTTTATGCTGAAAAACAAGTAAAGATGTTTCATCGTTTTCGTCTCATATCGTTTGACACATATCTTCGCGCGAATTATAGAACTATGAACTCTTTTCTGAGTTCCTTATCCACTCTTTAGTGGTGATAGGGCATGATAAGCTGAAATGGGACAACTTCTTTCGATAATTGATTGCTATAAACGGCCTCCGAGCTGACAAAAGCACGTCAGTTGTTCCACGTTAACTGCTAACTTCAGCCGTATTTTAAATGCTTTATGCCCATAGTCTGCTCTTACGGTATGTACTGCTTTAGTGTTTTGTAAGAAGATTTTTTTGGAATTTTTTTATCCATTATCCTCATACAAAATCTACTATGCGAATTTCGTTTGGCTCACGCTCTCTACTGTGATTAACACACGGTGTTTGAAGCTTTGAAAGACTTTCAATATGTTTTCTGTCTGACTCTATGCTAGGCCACTACAAATTAGTAGGGGATTTTTAATTTACCACAAAAATATTCAGGTTCAACATGCAAAGTCCTGAGTACCCTAATGTAAAACAACCGTAAAAAGTAAAGTTTGAATATGGAGGCTAAACTCTGCGTGTTGTGGAATTGCGACATATTACAGAGGCGGCACAAGGGGTCTAAATTAGCATATAATTATTTCAGCTTGTAAACCAGCTTCTGAAGTATTACCATACACTTCAAATAAAGGCTCTGGGAGCATCCAAAAATCTTTCAGAGTGATAAAAGATCAACTTATTGAACTGTCCTCCATTAGTTTGACAATAATTTCAGAATATTTTTTGTATTGCAAAGAAATTTAAATACCTTTCCAAAAGGAAGAAAAGGTTCTCTGAAGTATCATCCCGCGGCTTTCCCCCTAAAACTTTGAAAATAAAAACTCTCCAGTGTTAACCACATTGCATTACGACGCAAATTAATCACAAGTATCAAAAATAACTGTCTCCATCCGAAAATATCACACATAATAAATTAACGGTTCATTATATAGCATATAAGGTAGTCTATTCTAAGTGTTGTTTTTATTTCAAATGGTAAATGGCCATTTCATATTCTGCTGAACAGAAACAGGCTCACTCTTTTTACAGAAGATTTTCGGATTCCTAACTCGGATTACTAAGTCCCCTCTTTTCGTGACTCTTGAGTGTAGTTGCGCTCGTTTTTTTCAGCTTGACTTGCAATATTGTCACTTAATGTCTTTATTGTTGATTTTTGACGGCCTCATGGTTCCCTTCTCATAGCTCTAGGACTTCTTCGAATTTCTAGTAATTTATTACAGTTGCTGAAGCTTCTAGTTATCTTCTATATTTCCAAGTGACTATACGGTGATACACAACCGAGATGGCTCGTATGTGAATGGTGGTCAATATTTCGCCGAACTACATATGTATTTCTCCTTTAGGTGGCTTCTAGAAATATTGGTGACTACTCAGAGACCTTGGACGTTTTTCGCAGTATAATGTGTATATTATGGATTTTTTTGGCCAGAAAGGAGCAAAGTTTCTAATTTTTAATAGTAGCGATTCATGACTTAACGGTTGTTTTGATAGAATTTAACAGTCGCAGTAAATATAAAACAATTTTAAATCTCTGGCGTCTTCCGGTTACTAAGTCTTCGATGAATAAAATGTAGTACAGGATCGATGGTCGATAGCTTGTCGTTTACTGTGAAGCTCTTATTTCTGATTTAATGTACTAGCAGGCGCACACCCTGTTCCCGCCTTATATAATTATATTTATTTATTTTCTATATAATTTTACGGAATTCGACTTAAATTGGTTTTGTCCTTTCTTTTGATGATTAATCTTCCTGAGACCTTTGCCCAATGCAATACAGCTGAAAACACATTAATTTCTTAACATGATTTACCTAGCGTCAAATGTTGAGGTTCATTGAAAAGTGCTTAATCATGTAAGCATTTTTCACATAAAGTGTCTGTCGTTTGCTACTGATCCTTTGAGACATACAACTTCAGATTAATCTCTGTTCTTTAGAAAGGACAATGGGATTGCATTTTAAGATTTTGGCCAAACTGTCAACTCCTAAAACCCATGATGAACAAAAGATAGAGACGTTTTCAATTCACGGCGTTACTTCAAAACTTTTCCACAAGTCCTAAATTTGACGGAGGGAAATACTAAATGTTTGATTGATGTACTAAAAGGTCTAATTTTTTTAACCAGTGTCCTAAGGAGTCCTGATCTAGGTTAAATTCGTTTTCCGCGTACAATCATATGCACTAAAAGACAGACGTAATAAAATTCATGAGGAACTATAACTTTGATATGGAGACCTATCTAACATAAGTTTGGATCTGTAAAGAACGCTGTTTTTTAGAATTTATGGATATTACAGTTTATTAGATTTCCTCATTGATTTTGCTCCGCGCATTCTATTTTGTCAATATATCAAGTATGGATATAGGAACTAAAAAACCTGAATCGATAATATTTTACGAAAATGTTTTTGTTTAATGGATTTGGAACGTTTCTGAAAAATTAGTGTAGTTTTAGGAGATGAGATTTCAATTTCAATCTTATTATTCGATGAAATCCTAGTTTCAAGGGATAATTGTCCCATTACGTATAAATTACGCAAGTTTTTTGCAGTTACCAACGTATTGAATTCCTCTCGTATTTATGCAATAATTTGATTGTTTCATGGCCAAGCACTGGTTACAATTTCAAATTTATATTTCTCTTCAGACCTCCTTCCATTTAGTGAAAGTTTTACACTACCCTAAGATTCTTTTCATTGTTTTCAAGAAACTAGAAAGAATTGACCTAATACATAATTAAATGATTGGGAACTGACATAGTACATAATAAACATATTAGGGATAGACCAAGTTGATAACTTTTTTAAGATAGACAACACGTTACTATTTGAATCACTAATTATTTATTAAAATTGCTTTCAGATTGATCATTTATATCCCTTTTTCAGTTTTCTACTAGTTGATTGCGAAAATATACATTCCAATCCCACTGTGATTATACATTATATCGTCATCTGACAATAACATGATGCTTTGAATGTAACAAAGTGGTTTTAAAACCTATAATTAGTAATTGCTTATGTTGAAAAGTAAATAAATTTGCCGTAATTATAATCAACTACATGGCGCATTCTGTTGTTAGTGAAAGCAAATGATATAATTCTTTGCCTGTATAGGAAGTATTGTTTTTTCGTTCTTATCGTGATGACAGTTGAAACAACGGACAAGATCATGTCTCATGCCAGAATATTCCATTAAAACTTTGAATTTCTCGGTAAGATTTTATTAATGGTTCCATTGATGGCTGCAAAGCATTGAAACTTCCTGCCTCTTTTTAGTAAGTCATTCAACTTCCTTGCAGTGCAGCAAAATATTTCTGCGAAAAATATTCTTTTTACTGATCTCCTGTATCAGTTGAAGTTATGCAGATCTCAATCTGTGGTGCTCGGAGCTGTGATGTGAATAAATCGTCAACAAAAAGGCAGAAAGAGCAAAAATAAAATAATCTTTTTGTTCATTGTGTCCTAGTCACAACTCTTACTTCTCTTAAATGCAAAAAGAAGTCCTCATTCAACTTCAATTATGAAAAGGCCATGCAAAGCTCTTAAACATCATATTTTCGCCCCTTTTTATGACATATATATAAGGACGGAACAAAAATGCATTCCTATCTTGTCCATAGTAGTATTAAAACCTGATTTCATCTCTCTGTATATTTTTTACTTTTAGATTTATACAATTTCTGGGGTGAATATATTCTTAATCTTTTGATTTCATTTAGATAACACCCGTTGTATATCTTTTAAGATAGATTTATTTCTGCCAACAATACTTATATTACAGCCTCTGGGAAGTCTTTAGTCAGATGATTCTCGGGAAAGTCAATAGTTGCAACTACTTATAGTAATCAATGGATCTACAAGAACATTTTCTGGTAATTACAAAACGTTATGGTAAATATATCTCTCCTATTTCAGAAATGGAATAGAAATACTTTAATGATATGTTTCAAAAAATATAACATAGTATGATTATTGTCCTTTAAGAGAAGGGAAATGTTCTAAGAAATGCAAAGAATAATTAATATTCACAAAGAAAATATCAGGTGGGCCCTAGATTTTTTAATCAGCTAGAAATCCAAAAATAGTAAATCAATGCCTAGAAATAATACGAGTTTGGGGAAATTTGAAGCAGAATTAATAATAAATATACTACTTAATAGTATACTACTAATATAGTAATAAGTATTTTAAGAATATAATCGTGTAGTTTAAGTCATATTTGTATAAGATTAGAAGCTTTTTTTTTATTTTAATCAATAAATATTTTCTTGGAGGCTATCTGGGACAATTATTCACCAAAGCAAGAGTGAAAGGTGTTAAGCACATACGAGAATATATAGGTTGAACTTTGGCTGAGACGTGGGTTGAGGCTGACTGAGTAAGTCCGGTCACTCAAAGCCACGATTATGTATAACTATGGATAGCTACAGTAATTGTCTAAGGTAAACATGGTCGAATGACAGCATATGCAGAGTTTTTCATAATAAAACTCAGATGGAACCCAAAGAACGCCTTTTGAACTTCTAGTCAGCACGCGTGACACACTCTTACAGAATGCAACACGTAAATTGGTCTAAGTGGCATGCGATAGGCAGGTCACTTTTGATTTGTAAAGCAGTAGTAAACTGTTTCAATGTGCAATTCGTCCGTAGCTATTCTGAGTGTAACAATGAGTTCAAACGTTTTTCAAGAATTATAAGGAGAATCATAATGACAGAAAAGTTTCTAGCCTTGACAATGAGGTTACTGGTAGTCTCAGTCTACAGTAAATGCAGTAAATTCTTGTAAAGCTGAAAGTCCCGTGAAATATCACGTAAAGCAGTAAGGTTGAAGCACTGTGAGAGTGCCTCTAACGAAATAAAAATCCATTCAAATATCGAATTTACTCTCTATTATTGCTCTGTTTTTAGTTTGCTGTAGCTATGAAAGCCTCATCAAGACATTTTTATCCCCATTCTGTGACTGCACCAATAATCTGAAATGAACTAGCTATATTTTCTTGAAGAATTTATCTAAGGTATTTTGATGCGTATCCTGTCCCGCAATAATCGTAAAAGACTATATAGACCGAATCTACCTGAAAAAGTATCCTCCAATTCAGTAATGAGAAATTAAAGTACGTTCTTTAAGTCTTAAATGGTTCTCAACTGTTCACTCTCTGAATTGGAAAAAATAGCAAATACCGTTCACCTAGTGAGCAATCAGATATTTACCGTTTCACTGAGATACCGTAGTCTTATCTTCTGCATATTTCTGCGCTCATTTGTTCCAATTTCACAGAACTTGGAGTTTGCCTATAGTGATACGAAATGAGGCTGATCCTACATTATTTATTTGCTTAAAAAGTACCTCCCTCTATCTGTTTAAGCTGATAAGCATATCCTAAGACCCAATATAGTACGTTACTTTAAACGACAGGATACCCATATAAATCCAGCCTTTTGATACAAAAGTATGTAAATTCGCCCCAAATTACTCTCATTGCTTCTGAAGCATTGAAACATAAATCTTTAAAATTGATGCAAAATGTTTACCGATTGAAACCAATTCCAGCTCAAGTTGAAAATCTTTTATACCTACCTTGAAATAATGAATAATTTAAGCATTTCAACGATTTAGACACAATTTATGGTGGTCGAAATACAACTTTCAAAAGCCCCAATATCCTAATATTTCCTGCAATTCCGTTTTCGTTACATTTCTCCAGAATAAATACAGTATTACAAAGTTTGTGCTTCACAAACCTTTTAGTGTGGTGTGGCTACTATAAAACAACTCTCCTCACCTTCTCGCTAAAATAGCAATACATTAATTGTTACAAACGTTGTCCCTCTCTAAAATGGCGCATTATTCAAAATTTAAACACAAAAATAGTCCGAAATTCATGTAGCCATTTCAGTTTCGACAAATCAGCTTTCTCACCCTCTCTTTTCCTCTTCTCTTCTTTTTTTTGGTTTCCACATGAGTAGTACTTTCTATATCCATCTTATAGGAAAGACCACACTGATCCACGTTCAAGACTTCCTAGGCATCAAAACACTCATTATTTTCGTCGCATCTTGGGAATATTTTCCATGTAGACCTGCGGAATGCTAATTTTGCTCTTAAGATGAGCTAAAATCCCCGCAATACCTAACTTTTTTCAATCGAGAAAGCTTACTGTCGCTGAAAGGGATATTAAAGCGGTTCTCGATATTAATTGCTTTAATGGTTGCATCTTGTAGATTAATTGCCCTAGCGGCAGTTATTTCGCTTTTAATCCTTAGGTGTCCGTTCAACTGATCAAAAAACCAAACAAATATATTCACCTCTTCAATTAGATGATATTCAATCTTTCTGTTTTGGATAGAATACCCTTCTTGCAAGTGAATTTTAAGCGCAAGAGCCGGATATATATACCTTTTTAAGTACCAGCTAAGGTAAATTTACTTTTTTTAGCAGCCACGGTTTCCTTTTCAAGATAAAATTGTATATAAATTTCTATTCCGCTCACTTTTTCTATGCACGGCACGAGTGGTCTTCATGATGCTATATATTTTCGAAGGGGCCTTTTCTCGGATAAGATGCTTTTGCCGCTTCGAATTTCTCGAAAAAGTAATCTTCCAAAGCATTTTTTGTAAAAGGAGACTCAGTATAGCTCTTTCTATTAAACTTATAACCAGCTACATTACCAAGCTTTAGAGCCAAAACATGACTGTTTTTGTATTTTGTACAAGGCCAAAATTTTTTATTTCGTGCAGTCTTCATACAAATTTGTAAGATTCTGGACACACTAATTGGTTAGAAGTGTCATCGATGCATCTGCTAGGTAGCACAAGCATGTAGAAATCCATTTCCAGCTTTTCTATGTGAAACTTTCTTCTTCAGAAGATAGACTTCTGATTTCCATTTTGAGGAGGGAAATCTGCCCAAGTAAGTGACTTACTCAATTATTCAGGTCTCACATATCGGCAGTTGACCAAGGAAGTGCCATCACTTGAGTATATCTTGATTATTAAATATTTAAATGTTTAAATTTTAAATTCAATATTTAAATTTAGAAAAAACTTATTTTAGAATTTAAAGAATAAACGAATAAACAGTTGCTTAGAAATTTATGCTTAGCTGACTTTATGACCACTAATTGCATTTCTGGTTTAAAAAAGTGCAAAAGCTAGTCTTTTCTTCACCTTATTCAACTCATCAGATATAATCCATCTTTAATTTCAAGTTTCAACCAAAATATTTGCAAAATTAAAAACTAATTTCCCTCTGCATTTACACATAGAACGAAAATTACTCAAAATCAGCAATATTTACCCCAATGTCTCCTTACATAGTAGATAAATCTAGAAATATCCGTTGATATTATTTTTTTTGGATTTCTCAGATTACCATCCGCAACCTTCATCATCAATGGATAAATTGACTTCCTTAACTCCCAAGGGCAAGCAAGCCGTAACTTACCCGAAAACTATATCTGTGATACTATTTTACTCATATGGTGCACTTGTTTTCCTCATGTGAGAACGAAAATCTTTCTATTTACAATATATAAAGTGATTTTAGCGAATTTAAAAACGTTTTGGGGCTCGCAACTTTTTCCTTTAAAACATACTCCGGGAACACATTACTTCAGCACCTGGGTGCTTACTAGCCTCACCTTCACCCAAACCTGTCCAAAGAATTCATTTCTTAGTATTGAAGGGACAAAATATCGCAAATTGACAGTAAAATTGAGGTTTACAGGGTGGAAAGAAAATATTTACATTAAAAAGCAATAAATATAAAAAGGCGTGGTTTGATCAAGTTTTAGCATTTTTTTAAGGCATATATTAGCAAAAAAAGTGATAGAAAATGTTATTTTTCCTCAAGAACAGCATATATAAATTTAGTCATTTTTTGAGGATAATGGTCCTAAAAACACCAGTAATGATGTATTTCATAGAAGGAAATACAAAAAAATATCATTTCTAATGTGGCAGTGAAAGTTTCATGTCGTATAAATTATATTCTTCCCAGTTTCGATATCCATGATATTTAATAATCTAGCTGTGTAAGCTTTTGCTTCTTTTCTTGAAATGAATGTACCGATATTTATCTTCATACTGAACATATCCACACTGTTAAATTTTTCTATTATTTACACAGCTACTCCTATACATTGTCTATATTTGTATTGAACTTCTGTACTTTTTCATATATCGGCCTATTTAAGACTTCCCACGGCTTTTCTTTTTCTGACAAGGCATTAAAATATATAACTTCTAATTCCACTGAATGAAGATAAGAGGTCAATTTTCATATGAAACAGCTCTAAGACATAATTGAGGGAAATATATATTCTTTTACGACAATTTAGACTTCACCGACTTCCAAGATGCGGTCTTATATTATCCGTTTTGTTCTCCAACTTTGGTTCAGCGCAACAAATTCTTGATCTAATGGAAATTCTTTAGACTGTGACACATTTCTTCCTCTTTCAAAATTTGTCTGAGTAATTTCAATTTATAGAGAAACAAAACTACCAGAAACAAAATACCAGAACTAAATCTTGATACTCAGCTCTTTGTTTCTGGAAATACTCGCTTTTATATTACTCTAGGACTTCAAATTAATATTTTTTTTTTATCTAAGAACAGAGGACACAGACTAGTTTTCAATTTATTCGTTTTTCATTCAATGTGTACTTCTTAGGAATAATATTTTTTAGAATTTTCATTTACGTATTTTAGATTTACAAATATGTAATTTTAAATAAGCTTGTATGACTTAATCCAGATTATTCTGAATAAATAATAAGAGACTTCCTATGATTAGATTTTAATTCCTAAACTATCATTTGTGATAGACCCAGTAGAGGGAAACTTCACTGATAATTCCGTTTTAATGTGAAACAATTTTTCCTCATGTATGACCTATGGTGTTTCAATGCCAATAGGAGCTAACAAAACTCACGAAAATCCCCTGAATTCATCATCGTTGTAATTCAAGATTGGTAATCCCTCTATTTAATGCAGCTCCTCAAAAATATTCTTCATCTATTAAGTATGGGTGAAAACCACTGGTAGATGTCTTAGAATGAATCAATGATATCTTTCATGATCGCAGTAATACGCTTTAAACCTTTAAATCTTCCAGGCATTTACCCTCATTGGTACTAAAAATAGAACTCAAGATTTTATTTGACATAATTAACAGATTAAATAGCCGTATATGAAGCCTTGATTTCAATGAAGATGGCCCATGTTTTATATCTGGAAAGAATATCATGCATTCTAGATCCCTAGAGCCAAGTGAAAAAACTTCAAGATTTAGCTTTTTTTTTGCAACGTATAAATATTGACTTTCTCTAAAACGTTTTGCTTGAGGGGTATCTTTTGGATGGTCCCTCATGAGTTCCAACAAACTGACAGGATGAAATTAGAGATAGTTATATAGTCAAATCAAACCTCACGATGGCTCTCCACTAAAATATGAGCGTTCAAATTTGTATTTGCCTCAAATTGTGATGGGAATCATTTATAATGTGTAGGGACTGATTTAAACTAAATAGACAGGAAATATAGATTCTGCCGTCATTACTTTGGATAACCCGGCCTTGATGATATTTCATTGAGTCTTTATTCTGATACATATTTTTCGAAATATATTCTTCGCTCGGTACTTCTACTAATATTTCATTGCGTCTTCCAAAGGAAGCATTTATTTCGCTTTATACAAAACTTTCGACTGCTCGTAAATTTTTCAAAAGCATATAGCAAGTAATACATTCAATACCAAATAATGTTTCGAGGAGATTTTCTCAAATGAGCATTCTTTGAAGATATTAATATTAATCAAGTGCAGAAAGTTCATATTACAGTTCAAAACATAGTTCCTGCCTTGAAGTATTAATTTATAGTATAGTAATTAAAAGAAAACATAAATATGACTCAATTACTCGAAATTTATTTAGCTATATAGTGTTTCATCAATATACCTTGCGTTATTCGTAAAAAGCCTCACGGCTGCTGTAAAATTCAAGCCGGGTCCAAAATCTAAACATTCTGCCTACCGAAATGTGCAGTGCTTTTAGCCTGATATGTTTTCACTGTCTTTCTTATATCTTATTGTTCTGATCACACGGCCTAGTTTCAAGTAATTTTTAAAAGAGAGGGACCTTAATCTTTCCAAAATAGACCTCAGACGCCTTGAAATATACAATTTGTTATTTTTTCAGCTCCATTTGTTATTACTCTCGACTCTTCAAGAAGAATTTGACGTCATTTTTCTGTTAAGAGCTTTCTAAATCCATTCCTGGGACCACATGACTGTTAGTATTACGCAAATCATGTGTATGGGCTAAATTTTTATCACTGTTGGTCATGCATTTATTGGTAAGAATTATTTTGTGTTGTATTTCCGGGAGAAATCTCTCTCTTACTAAGAAGATCGTTAATCATTTACGTATTTTTCATTTTAGAGCTTGAGAAAAAAAGCAAATTTGATCTTAAATAGGCGTGTTCGATTAAATGCTAGTACAATTTGGAAAACGAAAACTTAACAGCGCATTTCCACAAAAATATTTCCCTGGATTATGTTAGGGATTAATTTTAAATTTTAGACTTGGGAAAACAGTTTCAAAAAAAGTTTCCTAGAAACCTCAGAATGTATTAATAAACATTAATTTTCTTGAAATCTGTTTGTTTGATTTGGGTGTTAAAATACTTTAATTCCACGGGGTTTCAATTTCCTTTTTTCAGTCGTATAATATTCTGCAAAATGTAGAGTTATTTTTCCCTTGAAACATGACTACATTTTACTTGTAATTGTCTGAGAAACGAGTCTTATTTATATGTAAGACGCTTTATAGCTTAATACACACAGTGAGCAGTTATATCCCCCATTGAACACTTCAAGATTTATCTCATAGAATTTATTTTTAGTTCACATTCAGACTTGAAGAGAATATAACATTGAATAATGAATGCTGGTGGGCGCTTTCAGTGCTAATAAAAATCTTTCGACGATGAAAGAGACCTTAAAATATTTCAGTCTAACAGCATTTAATGTTTTACTCCAAACTAAGTCAAGAAAATGCTGTGTTTAATATAAATTTTTCCTCTGACACCTTTTGCACTCCACCATATTTACCATTTTATGGCATTGTATAGCTCTTATAACGATGCCCTGGCTAAATTGGTCAAGATTTTTGATGGTTCCGAATGTTATTCTACTAGTGTGAGCTTTGTTGCTTAGATTTGTTTGAAAGTTTCTATATTATTCTAAAAATTAGTGCTTTAAACGAATTCAGTGACTTTGATGCCTTAACCAAAGCACTCTATCTCTAGAAACTGATATAATAATAAATCTTCCTCACGAAGGTCCTGAACGTTAGAAAACTATTGATGTCAGTTCATTAATGCTTACAATCTTATCTTTCTCACTGTACTCCATACCCTATGAACGTGGTCGCCAAAGGCACTTGATCCCTTTTTATAATAGCTCCCATAAATTGCAGATAGGTGAAATTATATACAGTTGTGACCTTTAATGTTTTTCGGGCTATTAAAGTATATTAAAGTAAAAAGAGGCACTTGAAACGCATTAATCAATTTTTATAATTTACCGCTCAATTTTAACTAGATACTAACTAAATACAACGCACCAAAAGCATGCATTTTCAACATCATTCTTTGACTCCTTCTCATATAATAGTGTGGAGCTTCAGCCTATTGACTTCTCTGAACGCAGAAAGAACGTTAAAATCCTGAGTCCATGTGTTATCGAGATACAAATACTCGCTCTCTTTCTATATTTTATTCCCCAGTTGAATTTTTTAAACCCTTTGGACGGACAAATCGGCCTTTTTCCATTGAATGATCGACTACCAGTTTTTTTTTCTCTATAGAACTAAAACTACTGCAAAATTTCATTAGATATTCCCGTTTCAAGATTCTATCTGCTTTTTGAACCGCAAGGTTTCATTTCGAGTTTTCGTTGCTCCAATGTTATCATTTTAACTTGTCCGAGAATTTGGAGAAAAATCAAAAGTACTACAAAAATTTGAGCATATTCTTTATTTAACTGATTAATCGAAAATCAAGCCATTATGAATATACCAAGAAATATTCAGTAAACCCTCATTTCGACTAAAAAGAAACCTATTACATCACCATACCATCCCCTTTGACCAGCCAGACAACCAGAATTCATGACATCCGTACTACCAATAGAACGTATGGTATTCATTTATTACCGATAGGTTTGCCATGATTCTTAGGATTCCGGTTTGATTGAAGGGATAATGTACACCTCTGAAATGAAGAATCATCGCAAAATACGTATAATTAACAACAGCTCTTAGTAATTATTTCCACGACTGGACCACTTGGTCTCCGTCCCAGCTTCATATTTTACATCAAAAGTTCCCCTTTCTCCCTCTCATTTCCAAAAAATCTCTATGACTGAGGGTTTGATAGGTCCTCTCCAAATTGAGTCACGAGATGCAGCCCATTCGAAATCTCTACCTCTAGTTGTAAGATTCTGGGTTTTCGGTCTGTCTCGTTTCTCAGGACACACTCTCAGTGACTCTCTCACCATTGCATTTATTGACCCTATGCGCTCCCATTTCTACCTACCAGTGCACTCCACAGCAACACCTCAGCGGTAATCTTTTGGGACTTCCATTCAATTTCCGACGGATACTAGGGTCGTTTTTTCATTAAATAAGGACAACCTAACTACAGTGGAGTAGTTCAAGGTCTCGTCAGCCGTAGCAGGCTTGCCCTTGCGCGGGCCAGAAATTTATGGTGTCTAGCGCCGTACAAGATTGGCCTCCAACAAACTTCCTCGGTGCTATCTTTGCTGAACTGTACAAGGCGTTCCAATCTATAATGGAGTGATTGCAGTATGCTTTAATATTTGAAAGATATGGTAAATTTTTCAATTCGATTCTATTCAACTCGAACTGGGGCTTCGCGTAGAGAGCGCCACGACACGTATTCGACTGGTCTACAGTAGAACTAGCTACAGGAAGTCACCAGAAAAATCAGAAATTTTCGGCGACGTGTAGAGTACGTTATTTTTTGCATTAAAATTGGAATAAATTTATGGCATTAGTATAACGGTTTTTCGCTGTAGTATTCGACTGATTTGCATGTTTTCATTCGTCAAGGTATAAGTAAAGTAGTTACTTCCTCGTACAGCAGAGTAAATGGCCGCATCTGCGAATTAAGTGCCCATGCCACAATATCGTATGGAGTAATGGCAAGGAAGAGAGATCGTCCGCGAAAGCATAAATCCCCGTTACTGGGGGTTGACTTAGCATGGAAATGGTAGTGGTTTATCCAGCGAAAGCAATGCGTCAATCTTTTGCACCTGTGAATTAGTAAATTAACAAAGAATTGTGGACCAGACCACGAACAAGTCCTCCAAATGAATCACTAAAGCAGCAAGATTAAGTTATGTTTTTGAAAGCGACACCTTTCAACTGACTTTGTTAAAATATATCAGCAACTTTCTCGGTGATCCAAATGTACGTAATCTTGACCGCTTCATTCATTATGTGGTCTTACAGGATGCTAGTTCACCCTGATATGCTTTCTATTTCCAGAAACCTGGTCGTCAGCAATCGAAATGGCAGCTTTCTTATCGATGAGAACTGTCGTCTGCGGATAAATCATACTCACTTCCTTAGGATTTTAATTGACTATTCCACAGAATAGACGCCTTATCCATGTCAGCTCCTTTACGCAAGCTGCGGGAGCATCATATTCAGCTTCAGCTCATGAAAAATCAACGGTCGATTGCCTCTGGCTTTTCCACGCGAATAGTTCATCGTTGAACATAGCTACAAAGTTTGTTCGTTTATTACCTGAACTCTTTATCTCATGGCCACTCTTATGCTACCACTGCTTGTATTTCCAAGGACTTCTTAATTTACTTCACATGACTGCTACATCGCGAGTCCTTCTACCCAATCAATTTGTACCTGATAAATAACGGGGAACTCGTTTTATCAGTAGGGCATGAATAACTGTCTGACTAAGAACTTGGATTGCATGTGCATTTACGGCAAAACGAAATTTCAGGCCGCGTACAGACCGCTACATGGAGAAGTTCCCTCACAGTTGCAAGATAGCTTGATTGAGTCTTCTTTTCCCAGGTTTATATCTGAGTCTCGAATCGAAGTCATATCTGCACTTTCGGGAAGTAGAGTCCAGGCTCCATTAGCTTCATGGAGTCATTGTCTATCTAAAGAATGCTCTACGTAGCGATATTGGGAGACCTTGATTCAATTTTTGCTGTCGCGTATTTCCCGACCAAAGAATAATCTTATTTATCTAAATAATTCTACATTGAATTCTGCGTTACAGTTCTCTTGAATTGCTCCAGAAGACCACGCGAGATACTATCAAATTTCGTTTCATCTGCAATGATAACAAGAATGATAAAAATATATTCTAATAACCTTATAAAAAAGCCTTGCATCAATAAAATACTGCTTAAAATTCCAGCTTGATATTTTCATTGCGAAAAGGGAACTCTAGGAAATTTCAGTTTGGCGAAGTCCGTTTATGGACCACTTTGACCTGCAGACGAACTCAGGGTGCTCTTTTTCCAGCCAAATCTGTAGTTTGTTCTACGTACAGAGCAGTGCCAATTTCAGATGATAGGCTATAATTGCATCCTTTTTCAAAGATGAGGCCTGTTGAGCACAAAAGGTTAGTAGAATTGAATAGCGTATTTAAATACGACCGGTTTTACAGAGAATCAGGGTATCATTCTACTCAAGGTAACTGCATGCCACCTCAAATTACACAGCGGGCTCAATTAGTTTAGTATATTAATGTAATTTTCCATTATTTTGAGGCGAACCGTCCACGTGAATGGATTATTAGAGCTGTAGCGCGGAATATATTCCCATATTTTTCGCTTTCTTAATGCCATATATTCCCAATCAATACATACTGTACATACTGTGCATATAAAAAAGGGATTCCTTTGATGTAATATATGAGCTGGCTGAGACCCTGTCATTTTGTACTGTGGATTGTGTAAGTGAAATATTGCAGCAGTCGCTGATAGTACTCCATTTTACCCGCAATTAAAGTTGAGGCCACCAAGCAAACAAACCGTATTGTAATTTACTTCCAGAACGTAAATCTGTTGAGATACAGAAGTGCTCCCATTTTGGGGTTTTATCCGCGCCCACATGATATCCTTGTATTTTGTATACAAAATATCAAGTATTGTGATGTAGCGATAGTTTTTGATACTTTGATGCAACCGTAGACAGCTCTTTGCATCACACTTGAAAATAAAATTCACCTTTTATTCGCTCCATTCGGATGTCACTTTACCGTAGCCCTAAACTGGCTTTCATTGCTGTTTCATTTTGACAAAAATCGAACCGGTCAGTCAAAAACCATGAAAAAATTGTAGAACTAATGCGCATGTGTTTTCCTATGACAAGATATTCTCTGATACTTGCTACAGTTGATCATTCAACTCAGTTGCCTCATAGATGGCAGCAACTGAAGTGTACCTTTTATTTTCCTCTAAATGTAGGTATTAGTAGTAGCAAGTATGATTCCGAAAGAGTATATGGGGGGAAATCTATCTTACTTACAATTAGAGAGGGAGTCAGTTTGTCCTAAATTGAGATAGAGTTAATTCAGTCATATTGGCCTCCGTACCGGATTACCGTCAAGTTGATCGGTCCCAGAAAGATCAAAAAGCCTTGCTTGGCGCAGAGTCACGTTCGAACATTGGGTCCCGTAGAAACTTTCAGTCAGTAAAATATTGAGTAGAGAGATTCACTGTTGAATTTAAAGCTGAGAAGGACTTTTCAGAGATTTCCGTCTCAAATAATTCTGGACAAGAGGATCGAAATCCTCAAGAAAAGTTGGGAGTCAACTTCGAACTAAAAAAGTTTCATAAGATCTCTAGCACTCAAGCGATATGGAAAAGTATGTTCTTTTAAAATTTACTACCAGGGATGGTACCCTTCTTTCAGATCCAACTCTCGTTATGTCCCGTTAACGTCTACTGCACCACTTCAGTCGCCTAAAAAACTCTCATCTAGGTTATTTGGTGGTTCATTTTCCTTTGACGCCAGTCTAACCCTCTCAGTCGTTTTGGACGATTCCTGTCTCCTGATATGGGTGCGAATTATGTAGAGAGGAAACAGAGAGGAATAGAAGAGAGAGGTTGGGCGTATAGGACTGGGTTAATCGTGTTTCTAAGGAACTTGTATTTTGTAGGAGTCGATTCAAATGACCTTGAAAGGAGCCTCAGGCTGATTCAGAGGCGCACGTCCACTATGGCGAGCAACGGGTCGTATTACGCTTAATAATTGGCTCGGACAGGAATTTGTTACAATGTCTCTGCGTATGGGCTATATTTTATTGTGATCCTCCACAATGCATCTTTTTGTGAAGACTTGTACAATGTTAGCCACTTTTGGCGGCGTAAATACAAACGTTCACATGTTTCATATATTGATATTACCAAATGTTACCCCTTTTATAACAGTTTATTCAACTATATCCACATAGGCGACAGTCTATTAGTAATTATGTTCTGTTCGGTCTATCCAGGCCACAAATTCTATAGATATTTACCATTGCATATTTATGGATACTCTTTTTCTATCTTTATTGCACAAGGCATAACTTGCAAGGCAGACTGGAGCTAGAGTACGGTTCTACAGCTGAAATGGTGCTTTTTGACCTTTTGTGATAATAATATGCATAAAAGATAGTTTTTATTAGTATTGATGTTGATATGCCCTTCAACTCACTCTTTAACTTATTAACACTTATTAATACAATAAATAAATATGTTCCATCGGCGTCAACGGACGTCTGAGATTTCTAATATTCGAACCAGTAGTATATCACCATCCCGCAACGGATCATGTACTATTATGATTGTACATACCTATCCGTCGAGCTCAAGCAGGGCACATAATGTCTTTCTAATATGTTGATAGCCATATTTATAGACCAGAGGAAGCTCTGTAGTATAGAATCCAAAGTTCTACACCTCTACTATGAAAACAATAATATAAAACTTTAATCAGTTTTACTAAGTGGATATTGAACATGAAAGTATATTTTATTGAAGTAGCCAGATTACAATTTCAAAGTGCTCTGGTGATATGTTCGAAAAATTATGAAGAATATTATTGAAGCATTGAATAAGGGTTGTAATTGGTTTTCCGTATTTGGTACAGTGCAGGATCATAGGTCCAATGAATATAATGTATAATCTCTGGCGTTTGGTCTATTAAGTTTCTATAGGATTCAAAAATTACTTCGATGGTTATACGGTATGATGAAAGAAATATAAACCCATTATTATGCAGTTACAGTATCTTAACAATCACAGGAAAGTTTAGAATGTCACTGTGAGAGTTATATGTATGGATACAGAAATGATTGATTCTTGATCATTATACTATCACTGATAGTTTTTATAATTTTAAGTTAAAATTCTTAAGCCACTTCCAGGCTTTCAAACAGTTTAGTAACTGATTTTAATAATTAAAAAGCTTCGAAACTATGTATGATTATTCCATCATGGCATTGCAAGTAGTAAATGTAAACGTTTTCAAGCTGCAGCACTTTTAAATTCCCCGTAGTGACTGATATGTCTGCTTTAACGATTTTGAAATCGAAAAAAATTGTTGTAATGCCATGAAAAGTCTCGAGTGGATTAGAAACTCGACCGAAATTGGGAAAAAACATTAATAACCTGAATATTTTGACAGACTGAGAGACCTTATTCATTCGTATGCCGGGAGAAAAGGTATACGGTTTATTTTTTTGTGACCAGCCACAGACATTGGAGCTCCATCATCCCATAGAAAGCCTATCAGGTGGTTTGGAGAGAACTTCTTTTACATCTTTGCAACATATATATTAACCTTGAAATTTTCATGTTCGTGGTATAAATTCTCACTGTTATTAAGGAGACGATAAATGTCCCGTAATGTACGTCGCTAAACTAAAATCCGAGGTCTTGTGGGTGTAGTCGTCCATTGCAGAGGTAATGTGGTTGAGTAGGATGTCATTTTTTGCGTTCTCTACCCGACATGCTCTTCATCATTCACATTAACTACGTACAGAATCGTCTGAGTCGAAAAAGTAGGAATCAATTTCAGTATTTTTATCGTATTCTTCGGGGAATCAAGTATCGCTTTCGCCCTTCTCGTTCATATTTTAAGATAAAAAATCCTCCCCTTTGATTATTTCTGCTATAATATGGGTATAAAATTCTCCATAGTAGATCTTGTGGCGATAATTAGTTTCAATAGCTCAAGGAGTGCAATATAACACTTTTTGCAGTTCCGTGCCCCACATTTGTGGAATTCATTACGTCGATGGGAATATTCAAAAAAGCGGTTACGCTCATGGTTTCCATTCTGCTTTTGCAGTCCTTATATTTTATTCAGACGTATGAAGGTTCTGGTTTTGCGGTCATTACGGATCATATTGTTCAGTACCTTATCAATTTCTTCGACTAGAAAATTTCACGTGTTTTTTGGGTGTATACTCCACGTACTTACCCTTGGAAACATTCTTCACTAACTGCGTTTAAATTATAGTTCTTCTCTTTACCGTTTAGCTTTTAGAAAGCACTATTTCTACCTGTTTGTTCTGGGGATATTTTGGAGCAACTGGGACTCAATAAGCAGATACTATCCAATTAACCAGGTTATTGAAGAAGAAAATGGAAATATTCCATTATTTTAAGTTATGTTGTGTATAATGATGCGGAATAGGTTACGGCTTTCCATCTCTCGAGGGGACTCAGCTCCAATCGTGTATGTAAACTGGATCGAGGTCAACATCACTCAGTCGTAAGGGTAGCCAACGAACCCAAAATTTGTCTTTGTGCTCCTCATCCTCACAATTTTTGTGGGCGAGCTGATAAGAAGGCAGAAATGTAGAAGGTTCTAGATCCGTTCTTCACGGAGAATATTCACACGAACTTGTTAAACGAGTATTCTTGCGAAACGATGTTCTCTATCGAAATCTTCGACTACTTTCCGAAATTTGATAATGGCTTTCTTTAAAAAATAGGCTTTGCGGGTGTGGGTGTGGAAATCTAGCGGGCATTTGAGTACATGATTCATGATTTGAGATATGATCTTGGGTAGACATTATGAGATATCCTTTACATTTCTATCTCGCATAAAAGAACTCAGTCTCAGTGTTTAGTATTTTATCTCGTCGACACAGATCTCAAATAAAAACTGCTGCAGCCCTGTCAGAATGTCAGCGAAGTATTTGGCCTTCTGATTTGGCGAAATTTGGTATTTTCGAGAGCAAAGTCTACACAAGTTAACGGCCTCAGCTATACCCTGGCTCAAAATACCCTGAGAGTTGTATTCTTCGAAAATCCACTGGACATCGTTTGCCCCCCTGTGGCTTCATGTATTTTTTCACCAGGAAGGAGAGGTTTATATTCCAATGATGAGAACTTATTCCGATTCCAATCCCAGACCGAAATACGGTGCCTGAAAGTTTGATTACCAAAGTAGTAACGAGGTGCTTGCTCCAATTCCGTTGAAGGATGAATAGGAGCTCTCATGGCCAAGGGAACTTGATTCTTACTTCGGTGATATACTTGACATATTGCCTTGGGCATATCTGATTTTCGCGCTGTGTATCCATAGTACAGGACCATAATAATTCCAACCAGAAAAGTCTGGAGGAGCCACTACTATCTCAAACTTTCTACAACACTTCTAGCGTAGTCCAAGATGATATCCACGAGGGAAACGAGCCCGATTAAAAGAAGCTTTTTTAAGTCTCTAATGGATATCAGATTCGTAAATGGCATCTGTATCTCCGCACAGACAAAAATGTGGCGACATCTTACAGGAAGGATACGAAAATCTTTATAAGAAAGAAACATACGTGAAGACATAAATCAGTGCGGAAACCAATTCATAAGATATCAAGTGACATCTTAGGGTCCAGAGGAATGATATTTATGCCACTAGGTGAGCCTATCGATGCAGCCGGCGAAAAAAGTAATTACATAGTCGACTTGACATCGTTGAATATCAATACTTCCTGTTCGTTTGAGAATGAATTCATTATCATCTTCTTCATCATCTTATCTGAGGTATCCTTGAAAAGAGAGAGGGTATCGAAGCCATTCGGAGGTGTTCAAATGAAACACTAGATCTTCAATATTCTCAGCGCCTTGATTCTAAGACGGGGCAGAAGATGATATGGTATGCAGAGGTAAGAAAAATTTTGGCCAGTTCTATATAAGTAGCAAAAAAATCCGTACAGTCGTGTTTACTAGTCGCTAGTGCGCCATAGTAACATATCACAATCATGCTATGTATCGACAGCGTAGATCTAGGAGTACAGGTAGTTGAATGATAATATGAAATAAAGGAGTTGCTTTTATTGATAAATCCCAGGACTGAACACCTCAACGAAAAAACGACTTCAATGTCAACGCTGCAAAACTTCTAGATGTTCTCATCGGGAGCGAGCATACGGGCCACGGACCGGTATTCAGAATAACGACAGTACTGTATTCTACATATCAATGCGACTCACAAAGACTGTACTGTAAACTAGTGACAGGAAAATAGCCTTTTAGAGTCTTCGTGAGCTTTGAACACATCGTTATGAATCTTGTTTCAAAAAATTTTGCGAAAACATTCCCGTGCACTTCTGCACTCCACCTTTGTCAAGACCAAATTTCCCTCACACATTGGACGTCTATGGTGACCACCTCCTTCACTAGCTGCACAGCTCCCACAAAAGCTTTATTCATGACTGGGAAGTGAATCTTTTGGCTTGAGACCTGGCTAAAGCCGCCCTTCATACGTGGTAGAGCCATGAGAGGACCCACCACACTATAACGGATATTCGGGCAATGGGAAGCCCCAGAGGGACTGACCTCTTCTGCATCACCTTTTTCAATCTTTGCGCCATCTAACAGAGTAATTGATGTGCGCAAATTCGCACACGAAAAAATCTAGATGAGGACCATAATTGTATACAGTATCGGAACTGGCAGATATTTTTACAGTTTCTGAATTTGCAAGACATTTTTAATTTGGATGAGTGTGGCAAATTCATCGGTTGATATTTTTATTTTAGGACACGCTGTCGTAATAGATGTTAGTACAGTTACAGGTTCTGGGATACTACGAGTGACTCTGAAAGGTATATATAGTGCCACACAATTCCCACCACTGGCCGATGGGTGGCTGGCATGGGTATGGCACCTAGATATTTACATTGAGGAAATATCTTCTAATAGTCTCTCTGGTTCACACGATTCCGTGAATGCATTTTGGTTAGTAGTATGTTTGTTGAGACTTTTGGTAGCAAAAATTATATAAGCCGAAAAACTGCTTCCTTTAGTGGAGATCAAGCAAGTTGGCAGACAACTTCAAGCCCAGTCCCAAATAGTTAGGAAGTTGAGAGTCAACTTCAGACCTAAGAAGCATTTATTTTACGCTAGTCACTGATAGGTGGTAGACCCTGCCCCTTCCATACTTGGTTGTAGGTCTCTCAACTCTCTTCTATATACACTCCTCTCATTCGTTCAACTATACCACAGTAGCACTTTTGTCGCTCGCAACACCTCTTCTTGGGGTAATTGGTTCTGAGGATCTCCCCCCGCCGATTTACCCTATCATTTGGTACTTTTGTGGAGGGGGCTGCACCTGAGGTTTCGAGTTGAGCAGTATTAGGGAACACTTTGGAAGGATTTCTTTTCTGTAATCATGGATCTCAACGCTGCTCGTATAACGTTCACAGGGGGCAAACTGAAGACGTTGAGGAGTTTCTTTACACATATGTCAACGTTGTGATGCGTGAGAAGAGCGATGAAGAGAAGGCCGCAAGTATCTTCGCTATCTTCATGGTGACGCAAAGCACAAATATAAGGTCCAAGTTTATCGACGGGTGGTCTCTTAACGGGAATGGGCGTAACTTCGGTGAGGTATGTGAGTGGCTTGTGAAAGAGTATGCTAAGGAGGTAGAACCAGATGAGATGATTCGTACCGCCATAGAGGCCCGGCTCACTTCGACGATTTGTTAAGCTCATTGGTACTTGTGCGATCTCTATGAAAAGGCCGGTTCAACGCCCAAGCCAAGTACGGAATGCTGCGTAAGGCGGCGATGGGATAAGCGGCTCTCCGATTTCCTCCTCATCAAGGGCCCTCACACTTTTGATGAACTGAAGGGTACCATAGTAGAATTTGTCAAAAATTCGGAGACGTTTCAGTCACTGAGTGAGGTACCGAGAGAAACCCATACATCTATGTCTACGTATCCTGAAAAGAATTATCAAAGGCCGGCTACTAGTGCAGCAGCATTGGAATCTGTCAGGAGCGATGTCAAAAACTTGGAAGAAAGGTTGGAAACTCGATTCGATAATCGACTTGACATGATAACCTCGCAGTTGGAAAGCCTTACTCTTACCATTAAGAAGAACCAGTCTGGGGCCCCTAAGACCGCAGAAGCCTGTTCTTACAGTCACAAGCCTGGACACTTTGCAAATAGGTGTCCTGATAATCCACATAGAAACATCGTTGTGGAAAGTGTGGACGATATGGGCATCATGAAAGTAACTGCTGGTCTAAAGACAAACAGAAGGCAAATTTATCGGACGCGAGGAGCGAGTCAGGACCAGAGATGAAAATCTTACAAAACAGAAAGGATCAAAGGTTGACGGATGCCGGTAATGTATCCATCGCTGAAGAAATCAGTCAAGTCAATGTGACAAAAAGGGATGGGGAAGGAACATTTTATCGAAAAACCTAGGCTAGATTATGGAATGCTGGAGCATATCCCACCTGTACCTCCTCGAACCAAGAGGCTGATCAAGTTGTTCCAGGAGTGGAAACACTTCGGCCAAGAAGACGAAAAAGGTAAGAAATTTAAGAGTATCCCGAAGGACGTACTAGAATATGTGAAGAAGTACAATTTGGTGGCTGAGCTTGCATCAGCCCCAACTGGAATAACGTTTGGTCAACTTTTGAGGGGCGACGCAGAGGATGCGAGAAAAGAACTCAAAAAAATTATCAGGTCTAATAAGTCCGCTAAGGGTAAGAAACTGTTTCTTCAATCGGCCTCGACAGCACCAAGACGTCTTAAGCTGGTACCAGTCAAAGTATTGGGAATGAAACCCAAGCTCTTTTCGATTCGGGCTGTTCCAAACCTCATTTCAGAAACTTTGGTGACAGATCTAGGTCTTCAAATTATTCCAACTACTCGAAGAATAACTGTGGCGGATGGAACCGTCTCAAAATGCATGGGCACTGTTGACAAGGTTTCCGTGTTCTTTGGGGACTCTAAAGTTGATGTAGACTTTCTTGTCATGCCGGATCTCCCTTTCGATGCAATCATTGGCTGCCCTACCATGGAAAGACTAGGGACCTGCATTGACTTGGGCAACCAAATCGTTTCAGTTAATGTTGACGGCAGAAACGTGAAGATGCCCCTGGATTTCGACAAAAGCACACATCCGGAAGATTTAAAAGAAACGGACAGTGAAGATTTCACTTCTAGCTATGACAGCGAAGATTCCGAACCAACTAACACTTTCGGAAGTGAAAAGGGTACGCTCGGGGATAATGAACATGGCATGGGATGATTATGATTCTGGGTTTGAAACAGATGAAGACTGGAATTCTAGGGTAGGTTTGACACCTGAATGTGTTTCTTTTTGCGATAATATCGAATCAAAGGACGGAATTCGGAGCATGAAAGAAGATACAATTGCAAGGAAAACAAAATATCGAATTCCATATCTGAAGATTGAGCACGCCGGAAGAGGTCCTTCAAAATTTGGAGGGAGGCGCTCGAGAAAAAACCAGCGCCAAATGGCAGAAATTCAAGAAAAAGTACAGCTCCTTCCTGCCCCCGCCTCAATGAAAATATCCGACATTTTAACATCTTCCGAAGTAATTGCATGGAGCATTTCAGATCTAAGACAAGCAAGTGTACCGGTCACTCACTCATTTGAACTTACCGATACTCAACCAATTTACCACAGGCCTAGACGTCAACCGCCAAATATGACCAATTTATCTCAGAGAATGTTACAAGTATGCTGGAAAATGATATTATTCGGCCAGTTTCATCCCCATGGTCATTTCCAGTTGGTAGCACCAAAGAAGGATGGAAACTTCGCTTTTGCGTCGATTACCGACAACTGAACCAGAGAATGATACCCGATCGATTTCCGATTCCAAATATGGAGGAAATCCTCGAGGATTGAAGGACGGGAGATACTTCACCTATCAATTGATCTTTACACTGGTTATTGGCAGATTCCATTGGATGAAAAATGTAAGGAAAAAACAACTTTTACCAGCAAAGCCGGTACATTCAGGTTCGAAGTGATGCCTTTTGGTCTCATGAATGCCCCAGCTACATTCCAAAGAATGATGAACGAGGTTTTGAAAGGACTTCCATTTGCAAGAGTTTATATCGATGATGTGGTAATTTCTCAAAAACCTTGGATCAGCACATATCGCATGTCAAGACAGTAGTGGAGAGATATCTGCATACAGCCGAAAATTAAGTTAGCAAATGCTTCTTTGCGAAAACTTCTATCCAATTACTCGGCATATCGTCGATCAAGAGGGAATTAAAGTGGATCCAGAGAAAACGAAAAAAATCAAGTTGGCACCAAGGCCCGCCTCAAAGACGGAGGTTCGAAGCTTCTTAGGACTGGCCTCATATTACAGAAGATTTATCAAAGATTTCGCCAAACTGCAGCACCGTTACATGCCAGCACTACAAAGAACGGAAAATTTTACTGGAACAAGGAAATGCAAACTGCATTTGAGGAGCTTAAAGATAAGCTATGTGTCCCCCAGTGCTCATGTATCCAGATTTCAAGAGACCATTTGTTGTGGAGACAGATGCCTCAGAACGGTCTTTGGGTGCCGTTTTGTCCCAAAAAGATGAAAACGGAAGACTACACCCTGTTCAATTCGCAAGTCGCACTCTGAATGATGCGAAAGGAGTACTCAGTCTGCGAAAAAGAAGCGCTAGCTGTCGTCTTCGCACTGAAAAAGTTTCGCGTGTACCTTTTATCACTCGAGAAATTTGTCTTGATAACTGCACCAGCACTTAAGACAGCATTCCAAAAGAAAGATGTACATCACCGTTGGCCCGATGGCTCGACATTTTCGCAGAATATCGGTTTGAAATTGTGTATAGGCCGGACGCAATAATCAGCCTGCCGATTACCTATCCCGCTTGACTGATCCAATGATTCCAAGTGAAAAGGCTTCCGAGGATATCGTCGGAGTTGCCAGGTGCAAGTGCCGAACAATAACGAGTACGAAGCTAATTAAATTTCCTTGATGGACAGAAATGAGAAAGATTGATCTCGAACACAGAAATTGGGTACGCAGGAACCAAAAGGCTTTACATTGTGGAATGGGAAACTCTTCCGACACAAAACAGCCGTCCTCGACTAGTGGCCCCTATGAAAGAAAGAATGAAGATCTTAAGGACTTTCATGTGAGTTAGGGCATTGGATCTCGAAACAACCAAAAAATCATTACGAGAGATTCTGGTGGCCCAGTATCCATAAGAGTCTATAATTTCGTGAAAAGCTGCGACAACTGTCAAAATTCACTCCGATACGAAGTATAAGAAACTCTAACTTTCCAGTTTCCGGTCTTTTGAAACATTCTCAATTGACTTTACCGGCCCATTCAAGAAACCTCTTCCGGAAACAAATATCTCCTTATAGGGGTGGAACATCTTACTAGATGGCCAATAGCAGTTGCAGTTGAGGAGGCCAATGCTGAAGTGGTCCAGATTCATCAAAAAAAAATAATTGAACCGTTTGGTCTTCCAAAAAGGATCATCTCGGATAACGCCCTTTGTTTTACTGCAACTTCACTGCTTCGTTTCTTGGAAGGAAAAGGTATTCAGCTAAAAACAGTTCTCGCGTACGCTCCTATGTCAAACGGGAAAGCGGAGAGGATGGTTGGAACCATTAAACGAGCAATATCGAAAACTATGTCGGAGAATGAAATCCAATGGGAAGATGCCTTACCAAAAGTATTATACGGCTACCGTCGAAGAAGAGGAAGAAGTGGACGCTCACCATTCGAGCTAATGTATGGAAGGGCTCCTAGAATGTTGCAGAGAGACATGGAAACAAATATTATCGATGAAGAGAGTAGAGAAGTCGACTACTGGCCATCGAAGGCTGGAGATCACACCGCGCGCTAACACAGAAAAGAAATAAGGATGAAGAGCCTCCAGTCCAAACTTTTCAGTCGGCTCTAAAGTACTTGTAGTACATGGAAAAGCAGCAGCAGGCTGTGAAGTGGCCGGCCTTCCAACAAAGTACTCGAACCCTTGCATCGTCACGGAGGAAAGACACCCGCATTATAAGCTCTGTTCAGGCTCAGGGAAGAGATCAAGGAGGGCCATCCATGCACGTCGTCTGGTCCCTTACCATCAGAGGCCTGAAGAATTCCTTCTCACACAGGACTATGCGCAACCACGGGGCATACTCATCTTTAACTATAGATGATTCCTATGGGAGGAAAAAGGGCCTGGGAATGGATCATCTCGATTACGCGGGACTACTACGAACTCCATGTAATCATCCATTTCTATATTAATATATGCCTATGTTTTCGTACATTGAACGGACCATTGCTACCTCAAGAAGATTTCCGACTATTAATAAGAGTCCTATTTTCATTCCAAAACGGAAGGTTCACGGAAGCAGGTCCAGAGTTTGTGGAAGTAATATATCATTAATCTATAGGAAGGTATGGAATGGTAGCTATCAGAGACTTGTCGCAAACGATCTGAATATTTCCGTCCGATTTACGTATTTCTCAAGAACAACCAAGATGTGCGACGAGAGGTTACGCCTTACCCCTGATATGGAATATCAACTGTTCCCATAAGGAACCTTATGTTCCCCGCCACAAATTGGGAACATTGAGGGTGGCGGAGATCCTCCCGAAGCAGTGATGATGACCCGAGGAGGACCTTCGGGAGACAACAACCCTCAGAAGAGGTTCTGGTCGTCCCCCAAGAGGACCTCGTGCAGCTCCCAGTACGTCAGGAACTGTCGGGGCCATTTATCGCAACAGCCACCACAACTTCTTCTCTAGCCCTCCTTCACAACCATGCACATACAGTTGGTAGAAGAAGATTATCTTTTTGGTTGCGCTATATCTCCGAGGACGCGAACGATGCGCAGGTCATTTCTTACTTCATGATAAGCATCTGTTTATGTTTTCGGGCGCTACATGGACCGCACCTATCTTAAGAAGATTATTCTTGATGATGCGTGTCTTCTTTTCTTATCGGCATCCATTCCCCCGGCATCTTCCAGAAGAGTTTGCATATCATATATTTTTCACTCTTGGAAGATTCGGAAGAGTCGCGGAAGAAGAATGTATTCAACCCCACCTCGATGTCATCAAACCAATAGATGAGGCTATGCTACAAAGTGAGGTACCGGTAATGCAAACTTACTTTTTGGAGCATCATATTGGTAATCAGTTGCATCCGTACCCGTTTGAAAGACCTTACATCTTATCAATAAGACAGCGAACACTAACGGAAACAGAAGAAGAACAATGAAGACGAGCCGGGACGTTCGTCTGGAGCGGCATTGAGTACGAGACGGGACGTTCGACCTAAGTGCGGGGGTGTTAGGCGCGTGCTGATAGGAACGGATTTTTTTTGTCGCCATCATCTACAGGCCTTTAGTTTACTGTACTACCTCTCTTTGTCCAAATTTGCTTATAGTTCCGGTCCTTCCTCGTCCTCCCTGAACCTTGCTTATCATTAACGCGGTCCCCTCCAAATTTACTTCCATTTTATGTAGATATTTTTATTCTGCATCTACCCTCTGAATCGATCCAGAATCAAGTTCTTTTTTCCTTTTTGCTTACCTCCTCCCAAATTCGCTTTTTTGAGAAAAAGGCGCGAATGCACTACTAGAAAATCCCTTACAGATTTATTTTACCTATTCCTTATCCATAGAACCTGCCCCGGGAGCCTAATTAAACCCCTTCATTCCAAGTTTTAAACGTCCCCGATCATTTTGCTCATCACTGCTCTTCCTCCACACCCCCGCTCACCCCTTTTCCAGAAATGACGTCAAATCGCCCTCTGTCCCTATCTCCAAAACCGCCGTTCCCGCCCCGTCAATGGCCTCCGTCTCGCCGCCTACGGGCCAACCGATGCCGACGACTACATCCGGCGGCAAACTAAGAAGAAAATCATCGAGTTCGTTAGCCGCCTATTTACAGAGGAAGAACAAGGGAGGTAAGTGAGGATGAGACTGAAAAGTCGAGGAGGAGAGCGTGGAGTCCTTCGAGGATGGTTAGCCCTGAGCTAGTGTACGAGACTCAGTAGAAGGATGGGGAGGAAGACGAGGATGGGGAGGAGGAAGACGAGGAAGACGAGGGGGAGGAGAGGGAGAATGAGGGAACAGGGGCATGGCAAGTGTTGGACTGGTGGCTGGACTGGAGAGTATGGAACAAGTGGTGCCGGTGCTGGAACCGGATGGAGATATCTTTATTAGTTTAGATATCTCCCAGGAGGGAATAGAGATCTATGAGCCGTTCGCAGATATTTGTGGGGACTGCTTGGACAGCATGGATATTTTAGAGGAGTTGTTTGGATCTGATTTAGAGAATGGAAATAAGAGGATCTCATTGATTGTTAGTTTCTTAAGTATCTTTTGTTTAGAGTATATCATCCATACAAGTGTTTCTGTGCATTTCCTGGTTCCTTCTGTAGTTTTGTTCGGACTTTAGGGTACCCAAAAGTCTATATAAGCTGAGTGAACTGCTTCCTTATGGAGAGTTTAAGCAAGTTGGCAGACAACTTCAAGCCCAGTCCCAAATAGTTAGGAAGTTGAGAGTCAACTTCAGACCTAGAGCATTTATTCTACGCTAGTCACTGAGCATAGGTGGTAGGACTCTGCCCCTTCCATACTTGCTTGTAGCCCATTTAACTTTCTTCCCTATCCACTCCTTTTTGTTCGTTCAACTATACCATGGTAGCACTTTTGTCGCTTGCAACACCTCCTTCTTGGGGTAATTGGTTCTGAGGATCTCTTCTCCTGCCGATTTATCCCTATCACAGGTGACGTCGAAGTACTCTATGCCCCCACTGCTTTCGATGGCGCGGATGTTCAGCCTGGTCCGATGTTGACCGGTCTGGCGAGGTTTCAGGACAAGAACTGGTCGTCTTAGCTTTGTGCGAGTCTTGTAGTGTCAGCTGACAATCTACCTTGTAATGCGTTCTGGCCGTGTGCGCAATGCATGAGATGTTCTCCGAATACGTCAATAGTTTCCGGCAGTGGGTCCTCGGACATGGTGTGTTCGGGAGGAAGAGCAGGTCTTGGCAATAGTACTGGAGCCACAGATAAAAGCACAGGGAATCGATGTGTGTTTTGAGACGCGGGCAGTGGGCGCAATGCACCCAGCCCTCGCCCCTGGAAAGGCCATCGACACCCGAAAATCTCAGATCACAAAACTGGGGAAATGCAGTGTTAATTTACTATGGTAGATGTGTGGCTTAGTACCCACTAAATTTGTACCGGAGCGTAGATATCGTATCACAAAACTAAGACTCTTTGATTGTTTATCAATGCGTAAACAGCATTTTAAATTTCAGGAGTAAATTTCAGAAATACTAACGAAGAAGAAGACTTTACCAAGCAGAAAAGGGGGGCTAGCGGCCCTCAAAAGGGGAAATACTATCCGAGCCAGGAACGGTTGAGTAATCGTCGGTTGATAGCGACAGAAGTTCGTTGTTGTACGAGCGAACTGATAATCGTGAACAAGCGATCGCGCTCGAAGGCAGGGCTACTGCCTTTACGTAGTGCGATGTACTCAGCAATTCTGGACAGACCCTTTCGGCACCGGGACCGACAGACCCGTATATATCGAAAGCCATCGAGTGGAAGTCGATACGTATTTCGGCGCAGAGGTGGCCATAGCGGAGAGATTTCGCCGCTCAGATGCAGTAAGGGCAGCGAGGGCGTGTGAATCCGCTGTTGGGCGTATGGAGCGGGTGGGGCTGATGACAGTGACGTCGTAGCCCTGCGGGACGGGAGAGAACTGTACATCATCGATATAGATGTCGAGGCGACGCGGGAGTTGGAGGTCGGGCAAGTCTTGCGGGAAGGTCCATTCCCGACAGGGCGAATCCCAATGGATAAGCGTGATACCTCGGAAATGAGGCGGTCGCGAACACAATTGTGGCGCCGAATGGAGCCGTAGCGGCAAGGACAGACAGAGGCATGGTGTCCGTAGGAATCCAGGGTGGACAGTGCGGAGTGGGCGGCGGCGCAATAGGTGCAGGTTGTGTGCCGAGAAGATGGGACACCAAGACGAGGCAAACCATGGTTCGCATGCTTCAGGAGCGGCCCGGGTACCGAGATGGCTCTGCGGGAGGTTGTCAAAGGGACGGGAGCGTGGGAAGAAGCGACGGAAGCTAGGCGGCAGAGTAGCCGGGCCTTTGGAGGAGGAGAGGTCGACGGAAGAGAGAAGTCTGGCGCGAAGCGCCTTTGTGATCTCAGCAGTAGCAGTTGTCTGGAAGTCAGACAGGCCGGGGAAGAAGAGGCGCGGAGGCCAGCAAGGACGGCGGGTGGGAAACTGTCGGGGAGGCTGTATTTGGCCCGGATAGAGCGAGAGGCGTTGAGATCAAGGCGAGACGTCGAAGCAATCACCGAGGAGGAGGCAAGAAGTGGAGGAGGAGAGAACAGAGCAGGGAAACGTTGGGTGTTTCTCTTGGAACGTGTATCCGATCTATCCCATGGTTTTCCAGACAACCATAATAGACTCAAAAAGGGTATACCGACACCGTAAGGGGAAGGAACTCCGCTCCCTAAAATGCTACCTTCAGGCCAGCCATCAAGCAGGCCGCATTGGACATGACGGCTGCTGCAGCGTGCCTTGCATCAAAACCCCCGACTTTCCGTACGTCTCCAGTGCCCTCACAGCCATGTTCCTTGCCAGTCATTTAACACTGCATATGCATCCGGGTGCCAACCTGCAAGAGTGGAGATTGGCACAGGCACGAGCCTACATCTGTGGAGTCGCGATAAAGGATTGATATCTTCTCTGCTTTGTATTTCGCGCCGCATTCAGAGAGGACATCGGTTGAAGGCCCTCACTCTTCTGTTGGAGGGAACGAGGGGATTCACGAAGGTAACATCAAAAAAGTCGGTCCCTCCGCTGCTTCCCATTGCCTGGATGTCTGGTCTCGTGCGGTGGAGACCATGGCGTGGCTCGACAACAGGATGACGAGCAGCTCTTGCCAGGTCTTTCGCGAGAAGGGTTACTTGGCGATCGTGTCGGTTGATCCGTTGGGCTCCATGCAAGCAGTGCATCAGATGATCGCCATGTACATCGAATGTGTCCGGGCAATTCCTTCTCGGGCATGACGTGCCAGGGTGAAAAAGTGGGACTTGACAGTAGTATTGAAGCCACACCGAGAATTCTCGAGGGTCATTGCTTGTGTAATACAAAAAATGGTCCTCCCTCATTTAATACAGGAAATGGTCCTCCCTTCACGTAATACAGGAAATGGTCCTCCCTTCACGTAAGACAGGAATGGTCCTCCCCTCGTGTAATCCAGCAACCTACAACGATCCCGCCCCTAACTTCTCCAACCGTCATTTCCAAATTTACTTCCATTTTATCTAGATATTTTTATACTGTATTTAACCCTCTGAATCGACCCCGAATCAAGTCCCTTTTCCCTTTTAGCTTACCTCCTCCTCCAAATTCGCCTTTTTTGAGAAGAAGGGCGCAAATGCACTATTGCAAATCCCTTGCAGATTTATTTTACCTATTCCTAATCTATAGAACCTGCCCCGGGAGCCTATTTAAACCCCTTTATTCTAAGTTCCAAATGCCCCGATCATTTTACTCATCACCCCTCTCCCCACACACCCAAAGCACCCCACATTGCCTCCTGTTCTCCAACTTCTATCACAATGAGCAACCTTCGCCCCTCTGTCCCTATTTCCAAAAACCGCCCTTCCCGTTCCATCAATGGCCTTCGTCTCGCCGCCTACGGGCCAACCGATGCCGACGACTACATCCGGCGGCAAACAAAGAAGCAAATCATCGAGTTCGTGCGCCGCCTCTTCATAGAAGAAGAAGCGAGGGAGGTAAGTCCGGGAGAGGCTGAGAAGGTCGAGGAGGAGAGCGGGGTCCTTCGAGGAATGGTTAGCCCTGAGCTAGTGTACGAGGATCAGGAAGATGAGGATGAGAGGATGAGGAGGATGAGAGGATGAGGATGAGGAGAAGAGAGGAAGGAGGAGGAGGAGAGGAGGAGGATGAGGAAGATGAGGCAACAGGGGGCATGGAAAGTGTTGGACCGGTGGGGCCTGGAATAGAGAGTATGGATCAAGTTGTGCCCACGATGGAACCGGATGGAGATATCTTTAGTAGTCTAGATATCTCCCAGGGGGAAATAGAGAGTTGTGAGCCATTCGCAGATATTTGTGGGGACTGCTTGGACAGCATGGATATTTTAGAGGAGTTGTTTGGATCTGATTTAGAGAATGGGAAATAAGAGGACCAAATTAATTGTTAGTTTCTTAAGTATCTTTTGCTTAGAGTATATTGTCCACACAAAGTATTTTTATGCATTTCTTAGTATCTTCTGTAGTTTTGTTCGGACTTTAGGGGTAGCCAAAAGTCTATATAAGCTGAGTAAACTGCTTCCTCATGGAGAGGTCAAGCAAGTTGGCAGACAACTTCAAGCCAAGTCCCGAGTAGTAGGAAGTTGAGAGTCAACTTCAGACCCAAGAAAACTTTTTCTTACGCTGTCGCAGAGCGTCGTGGTAGACCCTGCCCCTTTTATACTTGCTTGTAGCTTCTCAACTCTCTTCTATATACACTCCCTTTTGTTCGTTCAACAATACCACGGCAGCACTTTTGTCGCTCGCAACACCTCCTTCTCAGGGTAATTGGTTCTGAGGATCTCTCCCCCGCCGATTTACCCCTATCATTTGGTACTCTTGTGGAGGGGGTTGCACCCGAGGTATTCGAGTTGAGCAGTAGTAAGGAACACTTCGGGGGATTTCTTTTCGTAATCATGGATCTCAACGCTGCTCGTATAACGTTCACAGGGGCAAGACTGAAGACGTTGAGGAGTTTCTTTACACATATGTCAACGTTGTGATGCGAGAGAAGGGCGATGAAGAGAAGGCCGCAAGTATCTTCGCCTATCTTCATGGTGACGCAAAGCACAAATATAAGTCCAAGTTTATCGACGGGTGGTCTCTTAACGGGAATGGGCGTAACTTCGGTGAGGTATGTGAGTGGCTTGTGAAAGAGTATGCTAAGGAGGTAGAACCAGATGAGATGATTCGTACCGCCATAGAGGCCCGGCTCAACTTCGACGATTTGTTAAGCTCATTGGTGTACTTGTGTGATCTTTATGAAAAGGCTGGGTTCAACGCCCAAGCCAAGTACGGAATGCTGCGTAAGGCGGCTATGGGGGATAAGCGGCTCTCCGATTTCCTCCTCATCAAGGGCCCTCACACTTTTGATGAACTGAAGGGTACCATAGTAGAATTTGTCAAAAATTCGGAGACGTTTCAGTCACTGAGTGAGGTACCGAGGGAAACCCGCACATCGATGTCTATCGTACATCCTGAAAAGAATTATCAAAGGCCGGCTACTAGTGCAGCGGCATTAGAATCTGTCAGGAGCGATGTCAAAAACTTGGAAGAAAGGTTGGAAACCCGATTCGATAATCGACTTGACATGATAACCTCGCAGTTGGAAAGCCTTACTCTTACCATTAAGAAGAACCAGTCTGGGGCCCCTAAGGCCGCAGAAGTCTGTTCTTACTGTCACAAGCCTGGACACTTTGCAAACAGGTGTCCTGATAATCCACATAGAAACACTCGTTGTGCAAAGTGCGGTCGATATGGGCATCATGAAAGTAACTGCTGGTCTAAAGACAACAGAAGAGCAAATTTATCGGAAGCGAGGAGTGAGTCAGGACCAGAGGTGAAAATCTTACAAAATAGAAGGGATCAAAGGTTGACGGATGCCGGTAACGTATCCATCGCTGAAGAGATTAGTCAAGTCAATGTGACAAAAAGGGATGGGGAAGGGAACATTTTATCGAAGAAACCTAGGCTAGAGTATGGAATGCTGGAGCATATCCCAGCACCTGTACCTCCTCGAACCAAGAGGTCTGATCAAGTTGTTCCAGGAGTGGGAGTCACTCCGGCCAAGAAGGCGAAAAAGAGTAAGAAAGTTAAGAGTATCTCTAAGGACGTACTAGAGTATGTGAAGAGGTACAATTTGGTGGCTGAGCTTGCATCGGCCCCAACTGGGATAACGTTTGGTCAACTTTTGAGGGGCGACGCAGAGGATGCGAGAAAAGAACTCAAAAAAATTATCAGGTCTAATAAGTCCGCTAAGGGTAAGAAACTGTTTCTTCAATCGGCCTCGACAGCACCAAGACGTCTTAAGCTGGTACCAGTCAAAGTATTGGGTATGAAAACCCAAGCTCTCTTCGATTCGGGTGCTGTTCCAAACCTCATTTCAGAAACTTTGGTGACAGATCTAGGTCTCGAAATTACTCCAACGACTCGAAAAATAACTGTAGCGGATGGAACCGTCTCAAAATGCATGGGCACTGTTGACAAGGTTTCCGTGTTCTTTGGGGAATCTAAAGTGATGTAGACTTTCTTGTCATGCCGGATCTCCCTTTCGATGCAATCATTGGCTGCCCTACCATGGAAAGACTAGGGACATGCATTGACTTGGGCAACCAAATGGTTTCAGTTAATATTGACGGCAGAACCGTGAAGATGCCCCTGGATTTCGACAAAAGCACGCATCCTGAAGATTTAAAAGAAACGGACAGTGAAGATTTCACTTCTAGCTATGACAGCGAAGATTCGGAACCAACTAACACTTTCGAAGTGGAAAAGGGTACCCTCGGGGGTTAATGAACATGGCATGGGACGATTATGATTCCGGGTTTGAAACAGATGACGACTGGGATTCTAGGATAAGTTTGAAACCCGAATGTGTTTCTTTTTGCGATGATATCGAATCAAAGGACAGAATTCGGAGCATGAAAGAAGATTACCTTTGCAAAGAAAATAAGAATACGGCGAACTCCATATATGAAGATGTGAGCACGACGGAAGAGGTCCTTCAAAATATTGAGGTTGGGATCAAGAAGAAAAAGGGCGCCAAATGGCAGAAATCCAAGGAAAAGTGCAGCACCTTCCCGCCCCCGCCTCACTGAAAATATCCGACATGTTAACATCTTCCGAAGTAATTGCATGGAGCGTTTCAGATTTGAGACAAGCAAGTGTACCGGTTACTCACTCGTTCGAACTTACCGACACTCAACCGATTTACCACAAGCCTAGACGTCAACCGCCAAAATATGACCAATTTATCTCAGAAAATGTTACAAGTATGCTGAAAAATGATATTATTCGACCAGTTTCATCCCCATGGTCGTTTCCAGTTGTGGTCGCACCAAAGAAGGGTGGAAAGCTGCGTTTTTGCGTCGATTACCGACAACTGAACCAGAGAATGATACCCGATCGATTTCCGATTCCGAACATGGAGGAGATCCTCGAGGACCTGAAGGACGGGAGATATTTCACCTCAATTGACCTTTACACTGGCTATTGGCAGATTCCATTGGATGAAAAATGTAAGGAAAAAACAACCTTTACCAGCAAAGCCGGTACGTTCAGGTTCGAAGTGATGCCTTTTGGTCTCATGAATGCACCAGCTACATTCCAAAGAATGATGAACGAGGTTTTGAAAGGACTTCCATTCGCAAGAGTCTATATCGATGATGTCGTCATATTCTCAGAAACATTGGATCAGCACATCTCGCACGTCAATACAGTTGTGGAGAGGATATCGGAGTATAGCTTGAAAATTAAGTTGAGCAAATGCTTCTTTGCGAAAACTTCTATCCAATTACTCGGTCATATCGTCGACCAAGAGGGAATTAGAGTGGATCCAGAGAAAACGAAAAAAATCGTTGGCACCAAGGCCCGCTTCAAAGACGGAGGTCCGAAGCTTCTAGGACTGGCCTCATATTACAGAAGATTTATAAAGATTTCGCCAAGACTGCAGCACCGTTACATGCCAGCACTACGAAGAAAGGAAAATTTTACTGGAACAAGGAAATGGAAACTGCATTTCAGGAGCTTAAAGATAAGCTATGTGTCCCCCCAGTTCTCATGTACCCAGATTTCAAGAGACCATTCGTTGTGGAGACAGATGCCTCAGAACGGTCTTTGGGTGCCGTTTTGTCCCAAAAAGATGAAAACGGAAGACTACACCCTGTTCAATTCGCAAGCCGAACTCTGAATGACGCAGAAAAGAGATACTCAGTCTGCGAGAAAGAAGCGCTAGCTGTCGTCTTCGCGCTGAAAAAGTTTCGCATATACCTTTTATCACTCGAGAAATTTGTCTTGATAACTGATCACCAGGCACTTAAAACAGCATTCCAAAAGAAGGATGTACATCACCGCTTGGCCCGATGGCTCGACATTTTCGCAGAATATCGGTTTGAAATTGTGTATAGACCCGGACGCAATAATCAGCCTGCGATTACCTATCCCGCTTGAGGGACGCACTGATTCCAATGAAAAAGCTTCGGAGGACATCGTCGGAGTCGCCGAGTTGCAGTTGCCGAACGATAACGAGTACGAAGCTAATATTCACGGACTGATCAAATTCCTCGATGGACTAGAAATGAGAAAGGTTGATCTTGAACACCGAAATTGGGTACGCAGGAATCAAAAGGCTTTTACATTGTGGAATGGGAAACTTTTCCGGCACACTAAAGCCGGTCCCCGACTAGTGGCCCCTTTGAAAGAAAGAATGAAGATATTGAGGACTTTCCATGATGAGCTAGGGCATTGGGATCTCGAAACAACCAAAAATTCGTAACTGAGAGATTCTGGTGGCCCGGTATCCATAAGGACGTCTATAACTTCGTGAAAAGCTGCGACAACTGCCAAAAATTCACTCCAATACGGAAGTATAAGACAACTCTAAGTTTTCCAGTTTCCGGTCTCTTTGAAACCTTCTCAATTGACTTCGCGGCCCGTTCAAGGAAACTTCTTCCGGAAACAAATATCTCCTTATAGGGGTGGAACATCTTACTGGATGGCCAATAGCAGTTGCAATCGAGGAGGCAAATGCTGAGGTGGTACTGAGATTCATCGAAAAAGAAATAATTGAACCGTTTGGTCTTCCAAAAAGGATCATCTCGGATAACGCCCTTTGTTTTACTGCAACTTCACTGCTTCGTTTTTGGAAGAGAAAGGGATTCAGCTGAAGACCGTTCTCGCATACGCTCCTATGTCCAACGGGAAAGCGGAGAGGATGGTTGGAACCATCAAACGAGCAATATCGAAAACTATGTTGGAGAATGAAATCCAGTGGGAAGATGCCTTACCAAAAGTGTTATACGGCTACCGTCGAAGAAGAGGAAGAAATGGACGCTCACCATTCGAGCTAATGTACGGAAGGGCTCCTAGAATGTTAAAGAGACATGGAAACAAATATTATCGATGAAGAGAGTAGGGAAGTTGAATACTGGCCACCGAAGGCTGGAGATCACACCGCGCGCTAACACAGACAAGAAATAAGGATGCAGAACCTGCAGTCAGAACCTTTTCAGTTGGCTGTAAAGTACTTGTAGTACATGGAAAAGCAATGCAGCAGGCTGTGAAGTGGCCGGCCTTCCAAACCAAGTACTCGAACCCTTGCATCGTCACGGAGGAAAGACACCCGCACTATCAGCTCTGTTCAAGCTCAGGGAAGAGATCAAGGAGGGCCATCCATGCACGTCGTCTGGTCCCTTACCATCAGAGGCCTGAAGAATTCCTTCTCACACAGGACTATGCGCAACCACGGGGCATACTCATCTTTAACTATAGAATGATTCCTATGGGAGGAAAAAGGGCCTGGGAATGGATCATCTCGGTTACGCGGGACTACTACGAACTCCACGTAATCATCCATTTCTACATTAATATATGCCTATGTTTTCGTACGTTGAACGGACCATTGCTACCTCAAGAAGATTTCCGACTATTAATAAGAGTTCTATTTTCATTCCAAAACGGAAGGTTCACGGAAGCAGGTCCAGAGTTTGTGGAGGTAATATATCATTACTCTATAGGAAGATATGGAATGGTAGCTGCTGGAGACTTGTCGCAAACGTATCTGAATATTATCCGTCCAATTTACGTATTTCTCAAGAACAACCAAGACGTGCGACTGAGAGGTTACGCCTTACCCCCGGATATGGAATACAGGCTGGTCCCGTATCCTCTATGGGAACCTTACGTTTCTCCGCCACAAATTGGGAACGTTGGAGGCGGCGAGGATCCTCCTGAAGCAGTGATGATGACCAGAGGAGGACCTTCAGGAGACAACAACCCGCCCAGAAGAGGTTCCGGTCGTCCCCCGAGAGGACCTCGTGCAGGTCCCAGTACGTCAGGAGCTGGTCGCGGCCATTCATCGGGACCGTCCACCACAACTTCATCTCTAGCTTTGCTTCACAACCATGCACAGCATACAGTCGGAAGAAGAAGATTATCTTTTTGGCTGCGCAATATCTCCGAGGATGCGAACGATGCGCAGGTCATTTCTTATTTCATGATAAGCATCTGTTTATGTTTTAGGGCGCTACATGGACCGCACTTATCTTACGAAGATTCGTTCTTGATGATGCGCGTCTTCTTTTCTTATCGACATCCATTCCTCCGGCATCTTCCAGAAGAGTTTGCATATCACATATATTTTTTCACTCTTGGAAGATTCGGAAGAGTCACGGAAGAAGAATGTATTCAACCCCACCTCGATGTGATCAAACCAATATATGAGGCTATGCTACAAAGTGAGGTACCAGTAATGCGAACCTACTTTTTAGAGCATCATATTGGTAATCAGTTGCATCCGTACCCGTTTGAGAGACCATACATCTTATCAATAAGACAGCGAACACTAACGGAAGCAGAAGAAGAGCAGTGACGACCCGGGACGTTCGCCTTGAGAAAGGGGGCGTGTAATACAAAAAATGGTCCTCCCTCATTTAATACAGGAAATGGTCCTCCCTTCACGTAATACAGGAAATGGTCCTCCTTCACGTAAGACAGGAAATGGTCCTCCCCTCGTGTAATCCAGCAACCTACAACGATCCCGCCCCTAACTTCTCCAACCGTCATTTCCAAATTTACTTCCATTTTATCTAGATATTTTTATACTGTATTTAACCCTCTGAATCGACCCCGAATCAAGTCCCTTTTCCCTTTTAGCTTACCTCCTCCTCCAAATTCGCCTTTTTTTGAGAAGAAGGGCGCAAATGCACTATTGCAAAATCCCTTGCAGATTTATTTTACCTATTCCTAATCTATAGAACCTGCCCCGGGAGCCTATTTAAACCCCTTTATTCTAAGTTCCAAATGCCCCCGATCATTTTACTCATCACCCCTCTCCCCCCACACACCCAAAGCACCCCACATTGCCTCCTGTTCCCCAACTTCTATCACAATGAGCAACCTTCGCCCCTCTGTCCCTATTTCCAAAAACCGCCCTTCCCGTTCCATCAATGGCCTTCGTCTCGCCGCCTACGGGCCAACCGATGCCGACGACTACATCCGGCGGCAAACAAAGAAGCAAATCATCGAGTTCGTGCGCCGCCTCTTCATAGAAGAAGAAGCGAGGGAGGTAAGTCCGGGAGAGGCTGAGAAGGTCGAGGAGGAGAGCGGGGAGTCCTTCGAGGAATGGTTAGCCCCTGAGCTAGTGTACGAGGATCAGGAAGATGAGGATGAGGAGGATGAGGAGGAGGATGAGGAAGAAGAGGATGAGGAGGAGGAGGAGGAGGAAGAGGAAGATGAGGCAACAGGGGGCATGGAAAGTGTTGGACCGGTGGGGCCTGGAATAGAGAGTATGGATCAAGTTGTGCCCACGATGGAACCGGATGGAGATATCTTTAGTAGTCTAGATATCTCCCAGGGGGAAATAGAGAGTTGTGAGCCATTCGCAGATATTTGTGGGGACTGCTTGGACAGCATGGATATTTTAGAGGAGTTGTTTGGATCTGATTTAGAGAATGGGAAATAAGAGGACCAAATTAATTGTTAGTTTCTTAAGTATCTTTTGCTTAGAGTATATTGTCCACACAAAGTATTTTTATGCATTTCTTAGTATCTTCTGTAGTTTTGTTCGGACTTTAGGGGTAGCCAAAAGTCTATATAAGCTGAGTAAACTGCTTCCTCATGGAGAGGTCAAGCAAGTTGGCAGACAACTTCAAGCCAAGTCCCGAGTAGTAGGAAGTTGAGAGTCAACTTCAGACCCAAGAAAACTTTTTCTTACGCTAGTCGCAGAGCGTCGGTGGTAGACCCTGCCCCTTTTATACTTGCTTGTAGCTTCTCAACTCTCTTCTATATACACTCCCTTTTGTTCGTTCAACAATACCACGGCAGCACTTTTGTCGCTCGCAACACCTCCTTCTCAGGGTAATTGGTTCTGAGGATCTCCTCCCCCGACGATTTACCCTATCAGCTAGATCAAGAATCACTTCGAGTGTTGGTTTACGCTGACTCTTCCATAATAACCACCCTGATGGCAATGCTCAACTCGGTTATATTATACTACTTGCTGATGCATCTAATCGTTGTTTTGTTATTCATTTCTCTTCCTACAAGTCTCGGCGAATTCCACGATCAAGCATGGCTGGAGAGACCCTCTCCTTTGTTGATGGTTTCGATTCTGCATTTTTGATACGACACGATTTAGAGAGACTGTTGGGTCGTAGCATCCCTTTACTAATGTTTACAGACAGCAAACAGTTTTTTGATGTATTGACCAGATCTCGATACACATCAGAACGCGGACTCATGGTCGACATTGCAGCTGCGAGAGAAGCGTATCGTGAACGAGAAATTTCAACGTGGCCCTCATTCAGTCTAAGTTCAACATTGCTGATTCCTTACAAAAGTCAGAGGCAATAATGCTCTTCGAAAGCTTCTTGAACTAATGAAGTCAATCACGATGTTGAGCAATGGGTAATGGCCCCTAACGAGAATTAGATTTTTATTCGAGTACACTCAGACATGAAAATTGGGGGTGTGTTTAGAATTTTATACATCTACAGTGACATCGTCAACATTCCATGGTATGCAAATGCATCATGTCATGCGTGAACTCTAATTAACTCACTGTCTTGCTTAATTCAAGATTTTACTCCATTCGAAACATCCTCTATTCTTCGAATTTTTATTCGGAATTATCTCTTACTCTAATTGAACAAGGAAGCCGGTATCAAGTTGAAATTCATAGGCAGTATAAATGTGCATCACTTTTTGAGTTCAAAAATAAAGAAGCAACCAACATCCTTTATCAACCTTGCTTGTTAAAACACCGCGATCGTTCGCACTGACGTGTATTCGTCCCCAACCAGCGTGTATTCGCTCTTTCTCCTTTAATTCCTTTATTCTGTTACATCACTGGAGAGTCCATTTCTCTTCCCTAACTTTTTCAACATTAGAAGCTGGTGGAGAGAAGGATTAGTAAGGTGCAGGCATATCTCATGGTATGCCCAGGTAGTTTTGCTGGCAAGTACGACTTCTGATCATCGGTAACCCTCTGAGATACCCCGGGCCCCAATTCACCACATCTTTCAAAAAATTAAAGCACCCAAACATTCACACCTCACGATCTCGGGACGTAGATACAGACACTCGTTTCTCCGCTGCCACATATCACGACAGCTAAGAACGATTTGAAATAGTGTATGGAATGACTTTGTCGATATTTAGTACGCAACTTATACTGGATATTCAAGTAAGATTCGTGTCGATTTCGGTAGCAACTTACAAAGTAGTGAACTACAGCTATTGTCGAAAAGGTTGCAACTTCTGATGTGGTATTTGGAAAAAGAAGCCATTAACCCCCCGGGATTGCAAAAAGTAATATTGACCCGTGCTTCGTATCCATGGCAAAGCATCAGATGAATTTTCTAATACGAAAATTCATGTTCTCTTAAAACTTGGGTTACAGGCTATGAAGGGGAACGTTTTGGGTGTTTTACTCTTGGAAGATTTATCCGATCTATCCCATGGTTTTCCAGACAACCACAATCGACTCAAAAAGGGTATACCGACACAGTCTATGATTGATACTAATTTCGAAAAGCAAAAAAATCTACAAAACGGCTGGAGAAATCAAAGTTATGCATGAAGTATCATTGATGATGCGAAGAGTATTCGAAGGCATGCACCGTCGTCTCCCAGACAGTGCAGCTCACCGCCCAGTTTCCACTACGTATGGGGGGCTCGGACTTCCCCTAACCGAAACCATCGCAGAGGCATGCTACGCTGGCTGTCTCTCCTCCTACCCACTTCTTCGCCTCCTCCTCGGTGATTGCTTCGACGTCTCCTCCTTGATCTCAACGCCTCTCGCCTCTATCCGGGCCAAATACAGCCTCCCGAAAGTTTCTCCCCCCCGCCGTCCTTGCTGGCCTCCGCGCCTCTTCTTCCCCCGGCCTGTCTGACTTCCAGACAACTGCTACTGCTGAGATCACAAAGGCGCTTCCCACAGACTTCTCTCTTCCGTCGACCTCTCCTTCTCCGAAGGCTCCCAGCTACTCCGCCGCCTAGCTTCCGTCGCTTCTTCCCACGCCTCCCGTCCCTTTCACAACCTCCCGCGAGCCCTCTCGGTACCGCGGGCCGCTCCTGAAGTATAGCGAACCATGTTTGCCCCGTCTTGGTGTCCTCATCTTCCAAGACAACCCTGCACCTATTGCGCGCCGCCACTTCCCGCATGTCCCACCACTGGATTCCTACGGACACCATGCCTCTGTCTGTCCTGCGCCGACGGCTCCATTTGGCGCCACAATTGTTGTTCGCGACCGCCTCATTTCGAGGTATCACGCTCATCAATTGGATTCGCCCTGTCCGGGAATGGGACTTTCCGCAGACTTGCCCCGACCGTCCAACTCCGCCGCGCCGCCTCGACATCTACATCGATGATGTCCAGTTCTCTCCCGTCCCGCAGGGCTACGACGTCACTGTCATCAGCCCCCACTCCGCTCCATACGCCCACCGGCGGATTCACACGCCCCTCGCTGCCGTTACTGCATCTGAGCGCGCGAAATCTCTCCGCTTTGGCCACCTCTGCGCCGAACTACGTATCGACTTCCACCCGATGGCTTTCGATATGTACGGGTCTGCCGGTCCCGGTGCCGAACGAGGTCTGTCCAGAATTGCTGAGTACATACCACTATGTAAAGGCAGTAGCCCTGCCTTCGAGCGCGATCGCTTGTTCACGATTATCAGTTCGCTCGTACAACAGGGAACAGCTGACCATATTTTTCATGCATTAAAAACACCCAAATTTCCCCCCTCGTACAACAACGAACTTCTGCCGCGATCAACCGACGACTTCTCCACCATTCCTGGCTCGGATAGATTTTTCCCCTTTTGAGAGCCGCTAGCCCCCCTTTTCTGCTTGGTAAAGTCTTTTCTTCTTCTTCTTCCTCTTGATGACATATAAGAATTTTCATCACTGATAACATTGGTAGCACTGGTTTGTCGCTGGCTAGCCGCTATTTTCAATATTAGAATACTCGCTTGCCGAACTCGCGTTTCAGAGACTGTTTGTTGACACCGGAGGATTTTTGCGGACTATAATGGTGAAGGCAGTCGGCTAGCTGCCTGTCAGGCAGAAAACCCCTAGTTCAGGATATAGCGCTCAGTATACTTACTCCTCGGAGCCCAGAAGCACCATGGACGCGCGGAACGCTTGACTCTTACAGTTCCTGGTGGGAATCGCCTCTTGCATTACCTCATGAGGATCATCCGTCAGTTTCTTCTGGGGTGATGTTTTTGGGAGCAGGAAACATTGAACGGAATGATCTTGGACGGTAGGCCAGACAAGGACCATTTCACATGAGCGCCCACGGCGCGGCGTGTGTTCCCAGAGACCTTTGTGGGGTTATCAGAGGTCGCAGGGAGTCGACGCGACAGTTTGCGTTCCAGGCCGGTGACCTTGTCGCGGTGTGCAATTGACGCAGCTCCTCCCACTTCACGGGTATCTCTTGATCGTACGTCGGCCTTGAATGGTGATACGACGGTGACATCGCAAGCGATGGAGCACTTCGCAGTACCATCGGGGGCTGACGGTGGCTGGACGAGGATGTCAGCTGGTCGTAGCTCGTGCCGGGTACCAGGAGCGGGACCTCAAACTGGCAGTACAGACCGGCTGCACGGACGATACAGCCGGCAATGACGTTGCGTAGCGAGTCATGGCAGTGTTTGCGGCCGAAACCCGAAGGACACAAGTCCACTGCGTGGTCTCCTTGCCTGTCCATGGGTCGTTTGAAATGCTCAAAGGTCGGAAGGAGCGAGTCATCGAAGACAGACAGTCCAAGGTAGCGACGTCTCATAGTCTTCCAGTGTCTCCCGACACTTCCGTATCGGTGGTGAGAGCAGCGAGGAGGAATGCGGCGCCAAGGCCTTTGCGGATTGCAAGGCCCCGTATCTGGTTCTTAACTGCGGCGACGGTGTGATTGTTTGGGTTTGGACAACGAACCCAGACGTCATCGTTCCAGTGTGCCTTGGCCAGCGCCTCCTGGTGCACACCCTTTAGGTATGTTTGCACGTGGGTGTGCTCGGCAGAGAGGGGAAGCGGGTCGAAGGAACCCAGGTCGACGGATCTACTGCAATCAATGATGATGATCCAGTTCCGATTATATGCTGGTTCAGCCTACTCTCGTTTGGCAGGTTAATGTTGGCAAACGGAGCACATGGAACACATCACTGAACGACAACTTTTACGGATGTAACATATTGAAGCTGGTGGACTTGTTCACGCAGCCCGCGATAAATTCATTGCTGGAATAAATAATGGGTAGTTCGTTTACTGAGAGCGTTTGGAGGGCAATTATGCGGGGACTTTTTGGAGAAAGAGCGCGAAATGTTCAGCGAGAACGACTTCCCTGTCAGACTTCTCTCTTCAGTTGCTATGTTCAGTACCCTCATCATGCTTTCTGCCATTTCCCCCATTCTCACCGTTATTCCCAGGCTCGTTTCCTTCATTCTCACCGTTATGCTCAGCATCATTTCCTTTTTCAGGTACAGTTGGTTGGTCATCGCTTTGATTCATTCCGACCGACCGACGATGGTCCGCGACCTCTGCCAGCAGGCCTAAATTGAAAAACCCAGCGATTCGCTCTTCCGTAGGCTCGTTTCCGCCAGCCTCTGCTCTTGCCTACCGCTGCAGTTTCTCTCGCACCCCGATGCATACGGATCTCGTACTTTTGAAAATGGGACCGGATTGCGTTCTACTTCTCGTACCCACATGCCTCGAAATTTCGCGGTAGTTTCTCCCGGAAGTCCCTAGAGCCGTCAAGAATCGTTCTTGTTCGGCGTATGACCAGTATCTCCGCTTTTTCTTCTGAGCGCTCTCCTGTTCTGATCTGCCTACTGTCTCAGAGGCGGGAGCGTCCCTTTTCAAGTCTGATGAATTTCTTTGAGCCGCAGTTCCTGCGGCTGTGTCGTTAACCCTATCACCGGTTGTGCAGTCTGAAACAAGTGGGTGGGCTACTTCTGTGGCCTCTATCTGTTGTTGGGCGGATCTTACTTCATCCTTGCTTTCCTGGGCGCCCACCTCGCATGCGGGTGTTAATTCTTGTGCCCTAGAAAGTTTTGGCCTGTCATCCTCTCTTTCATGACAACGACTAGTCTTGCAAAAGTCCTGGTTATTAGGGTCGTACATTATCAATGCTGCTTTTGTTCTTGGAATCAGAGTTGGTTGCGCTTTGAGAGAGGATTTGAAGTTTGCTAGGTAGAGGGTCAGAGGGATGCGTTTTGGTACTTCGTGGGGGATCAAGGAATTGTCGGGATAGGGAACGTTTTATACTACCAACAGTCACACCGAAAATGACGTTCCATGTCGCAGAAATCGTTTCCTGTAGCGTCAGAAAAAGATCCCGGCCACTACCGTGCCGTTGGAAAAATTAAGTCCGTCGCCGACGGGAGAACAACCTGTAAATATTTTGAATTTTCATTTTTGGCCCCCGCGATGTCCACACTCTCCTACAATTTCAGCCTGATACGGCTGTTATGATTTCCTCAGCTCATTATTCTAAAAGGATCCTTTGTAACTGGGTACTACTACAATAGTTTACGGGGTATCGACCAGCCTATCTGTTAGGTGGTGGTAGATCTTTATTTGTCATACAATGTCGCACAGAGGCGTGCGGAGGGTATTTATAAATTAACTACGGATGCGGGCGGCGGGTAGAAACTTGTCGCGCCTGCATTATTTGGAGACTAAATGCAAAACGGGTAACGAAGTCGCGGAGCTCCTGTTGAGGGGAGGAACCGCGACGAGAAGCAGCGAAGGAAGCAAGGCGAGGGAAAAAAGCCTTACCGTCGTCGCCCAAGGCGCCATAGACATCAATCCCGACGGGGAAGAGGAACCTCCCGGTGTCCCCCCATTTTACTGCTTTGGAAGCGAGAACGCGGCGGGGGACATGCTTTGCTTGAACAAAGCCGGCTATTGTCTTCTAACAATCTATCACCCAGTACTGTGGCTTCATTCTAGGCGGGAATTGAGTCTTACCAGAACTAAAATATGAAACCCACAAGAAGTATATTTGCGAAAAAGAAATCTATGTTGAGGATCGAGCCGTCTCCTTATTGATGAAAGGGATCAACATGAAGGCGAGAACACGTGGACACACAGGATAGCTAAAATTAACACGTGGGCAGATAAGATAGCAAACAGGACTAGCTACACACAAGAGGTAGCTAACATGGACACCTGCACACAAAAAACAAAGTTTTGCCTGCTCGCGGAATGGACTTGTTTCATTTTCGTTATGTGGAAAGGGGAACAAGGAGGGCTCATTTACTGTGGCAGATGGGCAGGCTGATTCATAGTGAGTTTATATGGAATAGCGCAGGCGTGTGAAATGTTGCGGCAGGCGCTTCCTAGACTTCTCCAGCATCAAGTAGGGGGAAGTCCAGCAAGAAAAAACCCACATAAAGGTTTCACACCGAAGCAGAGTGTCTCTGTGGAAAGTGATTATCTCCGAAACGTCATCTAAGACCAACAAGAGGTGTTCATGGGCAAAGTTGAACAGTAGTTTTCTCTTACGGAGCAGGAACTGCATGTGAAACCACCCTGTATTTCCTTTGCATACCTTTGGATATCAGCTTATTGATACCTGTCAGACATTAAAAGACCTAGAGATTTCCCGCTCCGGAAGGATCTAAAGTTGGATGAACTGAGCATTCCCATTACTTAGAAAGAAGCATTTCTTCAGTCAGCAAGCAGGCAGCAATGTAAGTGACTATCACCGCGGCGTGTCGTTGAAGGGAATAGCTCCTCCCCCGGAGTATTGGTCCAGGGTCTGGCAGGAGTCCAATCGTGCTACTGATAATGAAACCAATAACTACGATAAAACGTCGAAGCTGGAACTGTGAAACTTGGGCTTCCAGTTAGCGTTTCAGTCCTTTTCGTCTACTGTTTCAATCTGCAGAGAAGCTTATGGTTAATGTTTACTGTCAAAATTGTACAGTTCAACTGGCGTGTAGCCTCTGCAAGCAATTCATACGTTTAATTTTGGCACAGTAACCTTCTGATCAGAAAAATTACGGTTGGTACCTTCAGATGTATCTCAATCTTAGCTTTCTATGGTTTATGTAATTGAACATATCTGTTTAGCTAGCTTATAGGCAATATCATATTTTAGAAGCTCGCCTTGGCTGCGACTGTTACCGCTCTATCCCGTTCACACACGTATGCAGGCGCGGATCGAAATCTATTCACATTTTTCCAACGCCTCCATCCGTCCTTCTCCACATCAGATGGTATGCAGATTTACGATTCCAAATGGGTTTCAGAAAATCCATACATCTCAATGTAGGTATCCCTATTTCTCCCCGGGTATCTTTAAAAAGAGAAAAACTGAAAGCATTCTTTTCGGCGCAGATATTCTTTCTTCTAAAGTTTCAAACTAAATTTTTGTTTCTTTATTGTATGAAATACTTGTTCCATTCTACTCTTTCCTGTCCCTTTCTCTTCAATTTATGTACACCCATCTCCATGTGTGATACCGATTCTTTTGGTTGTGTCGGTTTATTTGATTTCATCAACCACCAGCATTATTATCTTCAACATTTAGCATTATTTTGTATAGTAAAGATTTCTACACATTATTTCCGCCATAAATTATCCCTCAAACATTATTTTCCCTAGTTCTCAATGTAGTACTAATTTGATCCTATTTTGATTCAACTGACCTACCATTCTGAGCATGTTAACGCTATTTAAAGCGACTGTGCTCTGGCTAAAATAATTCACGGCCCCTGAAAACAATCGCTCGGCAGTTTAAACCTTTTTTGGAGGCAACATGCACTGGATCTTCCCCTCTCCCCATTTCTAAGTGTCGTTATCCTCGATACATCACTGTCTCCCCTGTACTCCTTTTGGGCCCAGCCCATATTAAAGACTATCCTCGTCGAAGCTGGGAGCCTTTTATGTGGTATAGATCGACGCACAAGACGCGATGGGAGGACTCGGAAGAGGAGAATGGTGAGGCAGAGGAGTGCCCAAGGAAGTGGTTGGCCCGAGAGTATTCTACTGGATGGAAGAAGAGTAGGCGGGGCGAATCTTTGGGTTTAAAAAGGATGCTGGGGAAACAGGTGATGAAGACGGTGATGCCAAAACGGATCACATGGGAGAATAATGAGCCCTGGTTGGACCAGGTAGTCACGACATTGGTGACTGCTTCAAGGGTGTCAGATCAATTTTCTTCGTTGCAAAAAGCGGGAGACAACGGTGAAACATTCACCGCTATGTTATGGGGCTAAATGGTACCGGCTATCGTAAACCACGAGCTGCCATATAAGCTTGACGTGATATGCGGCGAAATGTTTCCAGACAAAGGCATCGCGACGCATCTGGAGTATATTGATAGGGGTAAATCGGCGGGGGAAGAGATCCTCAGAACCAACTACCCTGAGAAGGAGGTGTTGCGAGCGACAAAAGTGCTGCCGTGGTATTGTTGAACGAACAAAAGGGAGTGTATATAGAAGAGAGTTGAGGAAGCTACAAGCAAGTATAAAAGGGGCAGGGTCTACCACCGACGCTCTGAGACTAGCGTAAGAAAAAGTTTTCTTGGGTCTGAAGTTGACTCTCAACTTCCTACTACTCGGGACTTGGCTTGAAGTTGTCTGCCAACTTGCTTGACCTCTCCATGAGGAAGCAGTTTACTCAGCTTATATAGACTTTTGGCTACCCCTAAAGTCCGAACAAAACTACAGAAGATACTAAGAAATGCATAAAAATACTTTGTGTGGACAATACACTCTAAGCAAAAGATACTTAAGAAACTAACAATTAATTTGGTCCTCTTATTTCCCATTCTCTAAATCAGATCCAAACAACTCCTCTAAAATATCCATGCTGTCCAAGCAGTCCCCACAAATATCTGCGAATGGCTCACAACTCTCTATTTCCCCCTGGGAGATATCTAGACTACTAAAGATATCTCCATCCGGTTCCATCGTGGGCACAACTTGATCCATACTCTCTATTCCAGGCCCCACCGGTCCAACACTTTCCATGCCCCCTGTTGCCTCATCTTCCTCATCCTCCTCCTCCTCCTCCTCCTCCTCATCCTCTTCTTCCTCATCCTCATCCTCCTCATCCTCCTCATCCTCCTCATCCTCCTCATCCTCCTCATCCTCCTCTTCCTGATCCTCGTACACTAGCTCAGGGGCTAACCATTCCTCGAAGGACTCCCCGCTCTCCTCCTCGACCTTCTCAGCCTCTCCCGGACTTACCTCCCTCGCTTCTTCTTCTATGAAGAGGCGGCGCACGAACTCGATGATTTGCTTCTTTGTTTGCCGCCGGATGTAGTCGTCGGCATCGGTTGGCCCGTAGGCGGCGAGACGAAGGCCATTGATGGAACGGGAAGGGCGGTTTTTGGAAATAGGGACAGAGGGGCGAAGGTTGCTCATTGTGATAGAAGTTGGGGAACAGGAGGCAATGTGGGGTGCTTTGGGTGTGTGGGGGGAGAGGGGTGATGAGTAAAATGATCGGGGGCATTTGGAACTTAGAATAAAGGGGTTTAAATAGGCTCCCGGGGCAGGTTCTATAGATTAGGAATAGGTAAATAAATCTGCAAGGGATTTGCAATAGTGCATTTGCGCCCTTCTTCTCAAAAAAAGGCGAATTTGGAGGAGGAGGTAAGCTAAAAGGGAAAAGGGACTTGATTCGGGGTCGATTCAGAGGGTTAAATACAGTATAAAAATATCTAGATAAAATGGAAGTAAATTTGGAAATGACGGTTGGAGAAGTTAGGGGCGGGATCGTTGTAGGTTGCTGGATTACACGAGGGGAGGACCATTTCCTGTCTTACGTGAAGGGAGGACCATTTCCTGTATTACGTGAAGGGAGGACCATTTTTTGTATTACACGCCCCCTTTCTCAAGGCGAACGTCCCGGGTCGTCACTGCTCTTCTTCTGCTTCCGTTAGTGTTCGCTGTCTTATTGATGAAATATATGGTCTCTCAAACGGGTACGGATGCAACTGATTACCAATATGATGCTCTAAAAAGTAGGTTCGCATTACTGGTACCTCAATTTGTAGCATAGCCTCATATATTGGTTTGATCACATCGAGGTGGGGTTGATTACATTCTTCTTCCGTGACTCTTCCGAATCTTCCAAGAGTGAAAAAATATATGTGATATGCAAACTCTTCTGGAAGATGCCGGAGGAATGGATGTCGATAAGAAAAGAAGACGCGCATCATCAAGAACGAATCTTCGTAAGATAAGTGCGGTCCATGTAGCGCCCTAAAACATAAACAGATGCTTATCATGAAATAAGAAATGACCTGCGCATCGTTCGCATCCTCGGAGATATTGCGCAGCCAAAAAGATAATCTTCTTCTTCCGACTGTATGCTGTGCATGGTTGTGAAGCAAAGCTAGAGATGAAGTTGTGGTGGACGGTCCCGATGAATGGCCGCGACCAGCTCCTGACGTACTGGGACCTGCACGAGGTCCTCTCGGGGGACGACCGGAACCTCTTCTGGGCGGGTTGTTGTCTCCTGAAGGTCCTCCTCTGGTCATCATCACTGCTTCAGGAGGATCCTCGCCGCCTCCAACGTTCCCAATTTGTGGCGGAGAAACGTAAGGTTCCCATAGAGGATACGGGACCAGCCTGTATTCCATATCCGGGGGTAAGGCGTAACCTCTCAGTCGCACGTCTTGGTTGTTCTTGAGAAATACGTAAATTGGACGGATAATATTCAGATACGTTTGCGACAAGTCTCCAGCAGCTACCATTCCATATCTTCCTATAGAGTAATGATATATTACCTCCACAAACTCTGGACCTGCTTCCGTGACCTTCCGTTTTGGAATGAAAATAGAACTCTTATTAATAGTCGGAAATCTTCTTGAGGTAGCAATGGTCCGTTCAACGTACGAAAACATAGGCATATATTAATGTAGAAATGGATGATTACGTGGAGTTCGTAGTAGTCCCGCGTAACCGAGATGATCCATTCCCAGGCCCTTTTTCCTCCCATAGGAATCATTCTATAGTTAAAGATGAGTATGCCCCGTGGTTGCGCATAGTCCTGTGTGAGAAGGAATTCTTCAGGCCTCTGATGGTAAGGGACCAGACGACGTGCATGGATGGCCCTCCTTGATCTCTTCCCTGAGCTTGAACAGAGCTGATAGTGCGGGTGTCTTTCCTCCGTGACGATGCAAGGGTTCGAGTACTTGGTTTGGAAGGCCGGCCACTTCACAGCCTGCTGCATTGCTTTTCCATGTACTACAAGTACTTTAGAGCCAACTGAAAAGGTTCTGACTGCAGGTTCTGCATCCTTATTTCTTGTCTGTGTTAGCGCGCGGTGTGATCTCCAGCCTTCGGTGGCCAGTAATTCAACTTCCCTACTCTCTTCATCGATAATATTTGTTTCCATGTCTCTCTTAACATTCTAGGAGCCCTTCCGTACATTAGCTCGAATGGTGAGCGTCCATTTCTTCCTCTTCTTCGACGGTAGCCGTATAACACTTTTGGTAAGGCATCTTCCCACTGGATTTCATTCTCCAACATAGTTTTCGATATTGCTCGTTTGATGGTTCCAACCATCCTCTCCGCTTTCCCGTTGGACATAGGAGCGTATGCGAGAACGGTCTTCAGCTGAATCCCTTTCTCTTCCAAAAACGAAAGCAGTGAAGTTGCAGTAAAACAAAGGGCGTTATCCGAGATGATCCTTTTTGGAAGACCAAACGGTTCAATTATTTCTTTTTCGATGAATCTCAGTACCACCTCAGCATTTGCCTCCTCGATGCAACTGCTATTGGCCATCCAGTAAGATGTTCCACCCCTATAAGGAGATATTTGTTTCCGGAAGAAGTTTCCTTGAACGGGCCCGCGAAGTCAATTGAGAAGGTTTCAAAGAGACCGGAAACTGGAAAACTTAGAGTTGTCTTATACTTCCGTATTGGAGTGAATTTTTGGCAGTTGTCGCAGCTTTTCACGAAGTTATAGACGTCCTTATGGATACCGGGCCACCAGAATCTCTCAGTTACGAATGTTTTGGTTGTTTCGAGATCCCAATGCCCTAGCTCATCATGGAAAGTCCTCAATCTTCATTCTTTCTTTCAAAGGGGCCACTAGTCGGGGACCGGCTTTAGTGTGCCGGAAAAGTTTCCCATTCCACAATGTAAAAGCCTTTTGATTCCTGCGTACCCAATTTCGGTGTTCAAGATCAACCTTTCTCATTTCTAGTCCATCGAGGAATTTGATCAGTCCGTGAATATTAGCTTCGTACTCGTTATCGTTCGGCAACTGCAACTCGGCGACTCCGACGATGTCCTCCGAAGCTTTTTCATTTGGAATCAGTGCGTCCCTCAAGCGGGATAGGTAATCGCAGGCTGATTATTGCGTCCGGGTCTATACACAATTTCAAACCGATATTCTGCGAAAATGTCGAGCCATCGGGCCAAGCGGTGATGTACATCCTTCTTTTGGAATGCTGTTTTAAGTGCCTGGTGATCAGTTATCAAGACAAATTTCTCGAGTGATAAAAGGTATACGCGAAACTTTTTCAGCGCGAAGACGACAGCTAGCGCTTCTTTCTCGCAGACTGAGTATCTCTTTTCCGCGTCATTCAGAGTTCGGCTTGCGAATTGAACAGGGTGTAGTCTTCCGTTTTCATCTTTTTGGGACAAAACGGCACCCAAAGACCGTTCTGAGGCATCTGTCTCCACAACGAATGGTCTCTTGAAATCTGGGTACATGAGAACTGGGGGGACACATAGCTTATCTTTAAGCTCCTGAAATGCAGTTTCCATTTCCTTGTTCCAGTAAAATTTTCCTTTCTTCGTAGTGCTGGCATGTAACGGTGCTGCAGTCTTGGCGAAATCTTTTATAAATCTTCTGTAATATGAGGCCAGTCCTAGAAGCTTCGGACCTCCGTCTTTGAAGCGGGCCTTGGTGCCAACTCGATTTTTTTCGTTTTCTCTGGATCCACTCTAATTCCCTCTTGGTCGACGATATGACCGAGTAATTGGATAGAAGTTTTCGCAAAGAAGCATTTGCTCAACTTAATTTTCAAGCTATACTCCGATATCCTCTCCACAACTGTATTGAGTGCGAGATGTGCTGATCCAATGTTTCTGAGAATATGACGACATCATCGATATAGACTCTTGCGAATGGAAGTCCTTTCAAAACCTCGTTCATCATTCTTTGGAATGTAGCTGGTGCATTCATGAGACCAAAAGGCATCACTTCGAACCTGAACGTACCGGCTTTGCTGGTAAAGGTTGTTTTTTCCTTACATTTTTCATCCAATGGAATCTGCCAATAGCCAGTGTAAAGGTCAATTGAGGTGAAATATCTCCCGTCCTTCAGGTCCTCGAGGATCTCCTCCATGTTCGGAATCGGAAATCGATCGGGTATCATTCTCTGGTTCAGTTGTCGGTAATCGACGCAAAAACGCAGCTTTCCACCTTCTTTGGTGCGACCACAACTGGAAACGACCATGGGGATGAAACTGGTCGAATAATATCATTTTTCAGCATACTTGTAACATTTTCTGAGATAAATTGGTCATATTTTGGCGGTTGACGTCTAGGCTTGTGGTAAATCGGTTGAGTGTCGGTAAGTTCGAACGAGTGAGTAACCGGTACACTTGCTTGTCTCAAATCTGAAACGCTCCATGCAATTACTTCGGAAGATGTTAACATGTCGGATATTTTCAGTGAGGCGGGGGCGGGAAGGTGCTGCACTTTTCCTTGGATTTCTGCCATTTGGCGCCCTTTTTCTTCTTGATCCCAACCTCAATATTTTGAAGGACCTCTTCCGTCGTGCTCACATCTTCATATGTGGAATTCAACCTCAATATTTTGAAGGACCTCTTCCGTCGTGCTCACATCTTCATATGTGGAATTCGACGTATTCTTATTTTCTTTGCAAAGGTAATCTTCTTTCATGCTCCGAATTCTGTCCTTTGATTCGATATCATCGCAAAAAGAAACACATTCGGGTTTCAAACTTATCCTAGAATTCCAGTCGTCATCTGTTTCAAACCGGAATCATAATCGTCCCATGCCATGTTCATTAACCCCCGAGGGTACCCTTTTCCACTTCCGAAAGTGTTAGTTGGTTCCGAATCTTCGCTGTCATAGCTTGAAGTGAAATCTTCACTGTCTGTTTCTTTTAAATCTTCAGGATGCATGCTTTTGTCGAAATCCAGGGGCATCTTCACGGTTCTGCCGTCAATATTAACTGAAACCATTTGGTTGCCCAAGTCAATGCATGTCCCTAGTCTTTCCATGGTAGGGCAGCCAATGATTGCATCGAAAGGGAGATCCGGCATGACAAGAAAGTCTACATCCTTTAGATTCCCCAAAGAACACGGAAACCTTGTCAACAGTGCCCATGCATTTTGAGACGGTTCCATCCGCTACAGTTATTTTTCGAGTCGTTGGAGTAATTTCGAGACCTAGATCTGTCACCAAAGTTTCTGAAATGAGGTTTGGAACAGCACCCGAATCGAAGAGAGCTTGGGTTTTCATACCCAATACTTTGACTGGTACCAGCTTAAGACGTCTTGGTGCTGTCGAGGCCGATTGAAGAAACAGTTTCTTACCCTTAGCGGACTTATTAGACCTGATAATTTTTTGAGTTCTTTTCTCGCATCCTCTGCGTCGCCCCTCAAAAGTTGACCAAACGTTATCCCAGTTGGGGCCGATGCAAGCTCAGCCACCAAATTGTACCTCTTCACATACTCTAGTACGTCCTTAGAGATACTCTTAACTTTCTTACTCTTTTTCGCCTTCTTGGCCGGAGTGACTCCCACTCCTGGAACAACTTGATCAGACCTCTTGGTTCGAGGAGGTACAGGTGCTGGGATATGCTCCAGCATTCCATACTCTAGCCTAGGTTTCTTCGATAAAATGTTCCCTTCCCCATCCCTTTTTGTCACATTGACTTGACTAATCTCTTCAGCGATGGATACGTTACCGGCATCCGTCAACCTTTGATCCCTTCTATTTTGTAAGATTTTCACCTCTGGTCCTGACTCACTCCTCGCTTCCGATAAATTTGCTCTTCTGTTGTCTTTAGACCAGCAGTTACTTTCATGATGCCCATATCGACCGCACTTTGCACAACGAGTGTTTCTATGTGGATTATCAGGACACCTGTTTGCAAAGTGTCCAGGCTTGTGACAGTAAGAACAGACTTCTGCGGCCTTAGGGGCCCCAGACTGGTTCTTCTTAATGGTAAGAGTAAGGCTTTCCAACTGCGAGGTTATCATGTCAAGTCGATTATCGAATCGGGTTTCCAACCTTTCTTCCAAGTTTTGACATCGCTCCTGACAGATTCTAATGCCGCTGCACTAGTAGCCGGCCTTTGATAATTCTTTTCAGGATGTACGATAGACATCGATGTGCGGGTTTCCCTCGGTACCTCACTCAGTGACTGAAACGTCTCCGAATTTTTGACAAATTCTACTATGGTACCCTTCAGTTCATCAAAAGTGTGAGGGCCCTTGATGAGGAGGAAATCGGAGAGCCGCTTATCCCCCATAGCCGCCTTACGCAGCATTCCGTACTTGGCTTGGGCGTTGAACCCAGCCTTTTCATAAAGATCACACAAGTACACCAATGAGCTTAACAAATCGTCGAAGTTCAGCCGGGCCTCTATGGCGGTACGAATCATCTCATCTGGTTCTACCTCTTAGCATACTCTTTCACAAGCCACTCACATACCTCACCGAAGTTACGCCCATTCCCGTTAAGAGACCACCCGTCGATAAACTTGGACTTATATTTGTGCTTTGCGTCACCATGAAGATAGGCGAAGATACTTGCGGCCTTCTCTTCATCGCCCTTCTCTCGCATCACAACGTTGACATATGTGTAAAGAAACTCCTCAACGTCTTCAGTCTTGCCCCCTGTGAACGTTATACGAGCAGCATTGAGATCCATGATTACCGAAAGAAATCCCCCCGAAGTGCTCCTTACTACTGCTCAACTCGAATACCTCGGGTGCAACCCCCTCCACAAGAGTACCAAATGATAGGGGTAAATCGGCGGGGAGGAGATCCTCAGAACCAATTACCCTGAGAAGGAGGTGTTGCGAGCGACAAAAGTGCTGCCGTGGTATTGTTGAACGAACAAAAGGGAGTGTATAGAAGAGAGTTGAGAAAGCTACAAGCAAGTATAAAAGGGGCAGGGTCTACCACTGACGCTCTGCGACCAGCGTAAGAAAACGTTTTCTTGGGTCTGAAGTTGACTCTCAACTTCCTACTACTCGGGACTTGGCTTGAAGTTGTCTGCCAACTTGCTTGACCTCTCCATGAGGAAGCAGTTTACTCAGCTTATATAGACTTTTGGCTACCCTAAAGTCCGAACAAAACTACAGAAGATACTAAGAAATGCATAAAAATACTTTGTGTGGACAATATACTCTAAGCAAAAGATACTTAAGAAACTAACAATTAATTTGGTCCTCTTATTTCCCATTCTCTAAATCAGATCCAAACAACTCCTCTAAAATATCCATGCTGTCCAAGCAGTCCCCACAAATATCTGCGAATGGCTCACAACTCTCTATTTCCCCCTGGGAGATATCTAGACTACTAAAGATATCTCCATCCGGTTCCATCGTGGGCACAACTTGATCCATACTCTCTATTCCAGGCCCCACCGGTCCAACACTTTCCATGCCCCCTGTTGCCTCATCTTCCTCATCCTCCTCATCCTCCTCCTCCCCATCCTCTTCTTCCTCATCCTCATCCTCCTCATCCTCCTCATCCTCCTCATCCTCCTCATCCTCCTCATCCTCATCTTCCTGATCCTCGTACACTAGCTCAGGGGCTAACCATTCTCGAAGGACTCCCCGCTCTCCTCCTCGACCTTCTCAGCCTCTCCCGGACTTACCTCCCTCGCTTCTTCTTCTATGAAGAGGCGGCGCACGAACTCGATGATTTGCTTCTTTGTTTGCCGCCGGATGTAGTCGTCGGCATCGGTTGGCCCGTAGGCGGCGAGACGAAGGCCATTGATGGAACGGGAAGGGCGGTTTTGGAAATAGGGACAGAGGGGCGAAGGTTGCTCATTGTGATAGAAGTTGGGGAACAGGAGGCAATGTGGGGTGCTTTGGGTGTGTGGGGGGAGAGGGTGATGAGTAAAATGATCGGGGGCATTTGGAACTTAGAATAAAGGGGTTTAAATAGGCTCCCGGGGCAGGTTCTATAGATTAGGAATAGGTAAAATAAATCTGCAAGGGATTTTGCAATAGTGCATTTGCGCCCTTCTTCTCAAAAAAAGGCGAATTTGGAGGAGGAGGTAAGCTAAAAGGGAAAAGGGACTTGATTCGGGGTCGATTCAGAGGGTTAAATACAGTATAAAAATATCTAGATAAAATGGAAGTAAATTTGGAAATGACGGTTGGAGAAGTTAGGGGCGGGATCGTTGTAGGTTGCTGGATTACACGAGGGGAGGACCATTTCCTGTCTTACGTGAAGGGAGGACCATTTCCTGTATTACGTGAAGGAGGACCATTTCCTGTATTAAATGAGGGGAGGACCATTTTTTGTATTACAGCTTCATCAACATCTCGCCGCTGTCAGCGCCTGCCCCTTGCGACATGTCGTCGGGTGCGGACGCGGCCACTTCCACCCTTCTAAGCCATTTCCCCTGCAGATCGACATGCCGCAACAGCTGCGCTCTCGCTGCACCGATCTCGTCGGTATCCTTGTCAACAATATCGCCACCTCTCGCCAGGGAGCACGTTGGACAAACCGGGAATGGCGCGCATAGATAGCGTTGTTTTTCGATCGGCGCTGTAAAGCAGCGCTCCATGGATTTTGTCAAGGGCGCCCGTCCGCGGTGGCAGCTTGTCACGATCGCATCCTTCTGCAAGGTTCTCCATGGCAGGCGAAGGAGCCTGTTTTTCAAGCCGTGTGAGCCCTGTTTTGCAGTATATTTTCGGTGGGATTTTTCTAACTCTCCTCCATTGTTTCACTTGTCCCTTGTCTTGTTTCGGTGCGGGGTGACTGCTCTCGTCACCACGCATCGAGCCCAGGGGTGGCCTTCATCGTACAAGGCTATACATCAGGGCAATGGGAAGCAGTGGAGGCACGGATTTCTTCGATGTCATTCTTGTCAACCCACTCGCGCCATCCAACAGCAGAGTGCACACCTTTAACCCGCTCACATCCCTCACGCGGCAAAGGCTGCAAAGCATAGAAGATATGATTCTTTTATCGCGACCTCCGCGCGGAGCACACTCATGCCCATCCTATATCCACCCTCGCGGGCTGGCACCCAGACGCCTACGCAGTGCAAACGACGTGGCGCGGAACGTGGCTGTTGGGGCAGTGGAAGACATACGGGACAGTTCGAACGGTTATAACCCAGAGGCATACGACAGCAGCAGTGATGTCCAATGCATCATGCCTGCTGACAGGCTTCGAGCCTGCCATTTAGGCACATGACTCACATTACTCATCCTGAACATGTCTAGCATATACTGGGAATAGCCGAACGCGCTTTTCAAAAATTAAAGAACCAAATCATTTTTCTTCACTTGCCCTCCTCTCTCCTTCCAGTACCCAAGACTAACAACTGCATGCCTACCGAAACCCTCTCGCACTTCAAGAATCGGTAAACTAGAAACACAAACCAAGGCGAGCTCTTCGGTGGAGCTCTGCAGTAACAATCAGGATGAAGGTGAGATTGAAGCCTTTGTCTACGGTATTTTAAGGTTAGGTTTTCTAGAAATAAAGTATCTACAGCACCGATAGATCATATTAAACTCTGACCGCGCAGATTGAAGTCTTTCAATAGCTTTATTGAAATTATGAAGAGATCGCCACTTCGCACTTCTTACTTAGAGCGAGACTAACAAAATAAGGCATCTGTTTAACACTGGACCATCCGAATCACAGTCCAAACCGTCTCTAATCCTTAGTTCCTTCCCCATTACTGTGTCGGTATATACCCTTTTTGAGTCGATTGTGGTTGTCTGGAAATCCATGGGATAGATCGGATATATCTTCCAAGAGTAAAACACCCAAACGTTCCCCCTCTCTAATCCTTGGCTCAAAATTTTTAATCAGCTTTTATCTGAAGCACAACCAAAAGCTTTAGACCATCTTACTGTTCCGTACAGCTACGCCGGGACTACAGCGGATAGAGCTGCGCTGCACTATGAGTTTGTCAAGGAAGACTTAGCCCCTTCAAATAGCTGCACCGGCTTTATTCACTGCCGTAAAACAATAATTCGTTGCAGTTCAGGCTAAAGGTTCAATCTACTGATACGCTGGTAACGACATAAGGCTTCTATGCCCTGTAATACTCGCCTAGTTCCAACCTTGGGCTTGAGTTTGCGCTAAATATCATCTAAATCGGGCGCAGCAAGAGGCGGGGGCAAAGGAGTTTTGGGAGGTTGAACTACGGAAGAGAGTGCCTCGTCCTAGCTACCACTCCGAGATGTCCACACGTCGCCGGATTCGAGGCTTGGCCTTCCATCACACCGGTGCTGCGGCGTTCCTATATGCCTATCCCACCACTGCGACGAAGGTGTCATCAGAGCACTGGAGCATCATGCTGCGCAGGCACCTCGGTCTCCCAGTCTACACAGACTCGGTGCCATTGAAATGCCACCACTGCCAGCAGGCCATGGATGTCCACAGTGGCCATGCCGCCGACCGCTGCGTCTCAAAACTTGGACGCATTCACCGCCACAACTCCGTTCGCAATGTGTTCGCGTGCACGTATTCCGCGCCGCCGGCCTTGACCCGAGTTCGAAGTTGAGAATCTCCTCCCCGGACGGACTACAGGCCCGCTGACACTCTCCTCGTGCATCCCCCGTGACAATGAAGCTGGATTACCAGACCGACCCATCGCATGCGACGTCGCCGTTACGTCACCGTTCAAGCAGACCTCATCACCAAAGCGACGCAAGTCGCCGGTGGGGCTGCTGCCCTCACGCACCAACGAAGGGACTAGACCTCCAACACTAGCTGTCAAGGCGCCTGGTGCCCTCCTCCCATCCCTCCCACGACCCGGGCTTCCGATTTCAGTCCCTGGTTTTTGATTCCTTGGTGACCTGCGCCGGAGACGATGTTATTTATCGAAGAGTTTGTACCCCTTGTTTCTAGGAGATGCCTCACCCGGACGCTACTATTCGCACGCGCATCTACCAGTGTATCAGTTACGTCTTGTCGTCGTCGGTGGCTATGGCCATCCTGTCGCGAGCCCAACGGCACGTGACCGATTTGGTACATCCAGTTAGCTCTCAACTGAATTATTCTATCAGTCGGTGCACACTCTACATAAGTCATGAGTAACTCTCTATCTCTATCAGCAGATTTGATTCAATGTTCTGGTAGGGAATATAAGAAGGCCAAGGGCAGGAGCTCGCCCGTTCTTTAGTTCAACATCCAGTGTTTATCCAATTGAAAATCAGTATACCAGTAAGTAGCGCGTGCTATTTTTCAGAGCGATATATTTATCTGACTAGATACGGACATTTACGGGTATTTTATCTCACATCGCTGTGAAGGGGATGAAAGGGTTTCTCGCAACTCACTTTGGTGGAATGATTGGAAATTATGGGTGAATATGAAAAGGAGGCTTCCACATGGCTATGATCCACAACTGGAAGCAAGTCACGCTGTCACGTCCGCATCTCGGTTGCATTTGCATCTGCTGTGATGTAAGCCACTCAAGATAAGGCTACGTGGCTGCATACCGTTGCTCAAGGGCTTGATGTGCGTTCAGAACCGTCGAACAGGGCTATATTACCGACAACTTGGAAACCGTAGCCACAACTTCTGGTCCCTAATGTCGTCGCTTGTTCTCATCCCTCGAACGAGCTCCGGACGAATCACCGTTTAGGCCGACTTTACACACAACACAACATTCTACACAATGTCGCATGCCGAATCTTCCTCTTCTACACAATCGACGCTTCCAGGCTTGTTACGATGGAAGACAAAGGTGCCGGTATAGAAGGCAAGCTCTCCGAGATCGTCAATTTACTCACGCATGGGTCTAAATCCGCCTCTCCAGCTGCTTCCGCTGCTTCCGCTGCTGCCGCATCCATGCCCTCTGGTGCCGTAGGGCCTACGTATAATCTTCTGACGAGCCCTTAGCCGCCTCTGAGGCCTTCGAAGTGGGGTACCTGCAGTTTCAACTGCCGCTACCTACCGCTGAACACTTCGGATAAGCTTGGTCCCCAAAGAGCTTACGCAGCCACCGTAAGCCCAAAAAGTTCGAGAAGCCGGCTACCGTCGCGCGCCGTTTCCCGCAAATCGGTTCATACTGGAACCGGAGGGACTCTTTGGAAGGATCAAGACTGCCGACCGAAGAGACGGGTGGGAAGCTGAAGTCATTTGGAATATTGGGAACAGCTGCGAGAACTCCCTCGCCTGTGCCCATCAAGTTACGGAGGCCCTGGCTGCAAAAGACATCGACGCTGCCACTGAAGCCTTCTCCGTACGGCATCATTTCCTCTTAGCTTCATAAAATCGTGTACTCGAACGTGTCCACTTCTTCACCGACTCCCTCAAATCTGGTAAATTCGATGCAATTCTGCTTCAGAAGAATTTTCGCGAGAGACGACTTCCCGTATTCGTCCGAGCTCTAACCGCTCGACGAGGCAAAGTTTGCCGAGCTCCGCTCTCAAGCCTACGCCAAGGAATTCAATAAGCAGCAAGCTGCTTCTTAGGGTAGTCGTCAAACAACCAAGGAGCTCAAAGGAACCCGCCGCCGCTGACAACAAGCCGAGTCGCAAGTAAAGCGACTGTCGCCGCGGTTTTTCTCTGTGGTATGACTCACGTCTTATGCCGCAATACTCAGCGCGCAGCTCCTTTCTGGTCCAAAACCCTTCAATCCTCCAACTTTCTTTTAGGTGCGCTTCGTTTTGGAGTGTACGAAACCCTCCTTACTACTTTCCCTTTCCGCATGAAATTCGCTCTCCCTCAAATTCCGGTCGACTCCTCCGAACGGAAAGTCTTCGACACCGCAATCAAGGATGCCATCAACCGTCGCACTTAAGAAGAGGTACCGGCCATTATCGCTCTCGCCATTTACGAACAAGGCTACCCGATCTCGTACGCTTTCGTGCAGTGTCGGGCAAAAAACCGTGGCTGTTCGTGAACTTATCGCGATTGTCCGCCTGTTCCGGGACAGCCCCGCCAAGATGGAGACTCTAGAGGCATTTACTCTGTAATTCAAGCAGAACGACCGGATGTTCTCGTTAGACATTGCGAAAGGATACCATCACTTTCGGTTGCACCCAAATATCCGAAATTGGTTTCTGTTCAAGGTGGACAATCGATATTTTCGATGCATCGCATTAACGTTTGTTTGGAAGCTCTCTCTAGCCTACTTTATCAAGTTTATGCGCCTTCTGGTCCAGTACGATCGACAGCACCTAAGACTGCGAATTTAACCGCACATGGACGACTATCTAGTGGCAATAAGTCGCAGGTCTCGACTCCGAAAGGCCCGTCTGCAAATTAATCTCCTTCTACAAGCATGTGGACCTCAGCGCGAGGAAGAAAAGGGTAATTGAGAGGGTTCGCAACGAATAGAGCATTTGGGGCTCGTTCTGGACTCAAGTCGGATGGTTTTAGGGGTCTCGGCTCGTCGTATGGAAAAAACCGCCGGGCATCTCGCAGCAATTATGGCACCAGGTCCGACGGAACCGCCGGCTAGTCGACGTTCAACTATTACGCCACTTCGCCAGAGGGCTATCTCATGCTCCGTCGCAATGCCGCTCTCCCGTTTCTACAATCGTTCCCTGTGCGACTCACTCAAGAGCACGACCAACTCTGGCAAGTGCGTCCGGCTACTACACGCCGCGATTTGGGATCTCAAGCACACAGGCGGGATCTGACCAACCACAAGCCAGAGGCCATGTCAGCTCCATACCCTACACTAGCGTTGTACTCTGACGCCTCCACGTCAGTAGGCCAAGGAGGGACACTGGGTTGGGCCTCCGACCAAGGGTCCAGGGAGTTTGGGAAGCACGGGTCTATGGAATCCCTTCCTACGAGCCAAGCCAATCACCTTTCTCGAGCTTCGCGCAGTAACGGAACAACATACAGTCGTTAGCCAGGATGCTGACCTCCGGCACGCCCCTTCGAATCTGGAGGAGACAACCAAGCCGTGGTGTCTATTCTGAACGCAATGACTACGAAATCTCCGCCGCTGATGCAAGAAATACGATTGTTTCACCGTTTATTGACTCAGTTGGGAATCCCGATCGAGTCACGTTACCTACCATCAGCGATCAATCGTTTCGCAGACCGACTCTCGAGATTTCACACATTGGACGACTAGAGGATCAACTCGGCCACCATTCAGCGCTCCTCAAGAATTCCCTCCTACAGTGGACCGACTCACGGAAAATCAGAACAACTTATGCCCTCGTTTCAACAGCGAGTTCACGTGTCTTGGCTCCTATGAATAGACGCTTGAAACAATATTGGTGCTTGGAATCTCAAATTTTGAACCCGCCGCTCAAGTTGATACTGCTAGTGGTTACGAAAATCCGTCAGGAACAAGCCCGGTGAATACTGGTCACGCCGCATTTGCCCGCACAGAAATGTACACGCAATTGCTCCGTCTCGCTCGACCGTATATTTTCGACGCAAGCAACCTCTACCTACCGCCGATATGGGCTCTGGAAGCAATGCATTCGCCTCCGTGGAAAATTGTAATGTGGAAAAACTACCAGAAGAAGCAGCCACCTTCCGTTAGCTGTAACGCTGAAATAGTCTGTCATCTCTACGGCTGGGTATGGTGGAACTGATGGGAGAAGGGTAATCGTGCAATTGATGCATAAAAGCTTGGGTTTTCTCTGATTTCAAGAGCAGTTGGTATTCTGTAGTCTGAAGTATATTTGTTACACGTTAGTTACAGAAACGTTCCCTATATTTCCGTTGCTTGACATGATATCTTCGACCTTTCGGCTTTTCGCGATTTCCTCCATTAAAAAAGCGTCAAAGTGCTTGTCAGGTAAATTTTCCCGACCTTTGTGCCTGTACATGAATGTTCCGCCCCCTATGGAGTTTTCAAGCCAGTGACGCTTTTGGAATTAAAAAAGAGGAACGCGATACCCCCATTAATTTGTTTCTTGCATACTGTCAGTTAGCATCTTGACCGCCGAGAACTCCATGTTGCTGCGCAAATGATGCGGTATAGGGGAGGTTAACCTTAATGCTTTTAATAGGCGTATCAAGTATTTAAATTTTCTCACTCATTTCTGCTGGAGGTGGTCGATTGAGGTGAAGAAAGAATTTTAGCCGTTGGATCCGAGTCTAGAGGCAAGTGTGCAGCTAGAGTGTTTCTTGCGGGTTTGCGGAGACTGTATTGCACTTTATTCCAGACACACCCAAATGCTGCAGTTGCTTGTTATTATACTGTACTGTACAGTTCTAGATTGATGCGAGGCAATGG
>NADL03000207.1:0-94047 GCA_002205965.3 Kappaphycus alvarezii
GAAGCTCGTTCCGGTCCATTGAAGCGATTCTTTGGTACGCAGTGTCATGATTACCCTCTGAAACGTACTGAACTTCTGCTTTTCTCCCCTCAGTCTCACAAAGCCAGTCAAAAGCAAAGTCCTCAAAGTTTTCCGTCCTCAATGCAATGATGCTTTTCTCCAGACGGTCACGAAGAACCAGAGTCGCAATGGGTGTCAGCTGGAATGTGGGACGCTGCATCCTTCGTTCTTTCCATGTGTGGTGGTTCACTGTCTTTGGATTCAAAAGTAAAAGTCTTGACGAAGCGGAAGCAGGATGCTTCGCGAGGAATGTTGAGTACTTTCCACGCAAGGCCTTGTACAGATCGAAATCAGAAACTTTTTCTCCCGCCTCAGCAGCGCCTTGTACGTGCTCACCGACTGCATCTAAAAACAGTCCCGAGTCAAATACAAGACGAGGAATAGCTCCAACGAGCTCAATTCTTTTCTCAATTTCCGCCATTTGCTCCTCCACCGTATTGAGTGTATCGATTTGCCATGGGTGTGCAGACTTCTCTTCGTCCCACAAAACTTTTGTCATCGCGATGACCTCTTCCTCCGTAGGCATCGACGTTACCAGCAGAATGCCGTCCTTTTCCCAGTTCCTGAAATGCTTTTCAGCATTGTTTGAAACAAACTTGAGAACTCGGCACATTGCATCATCAGTATAAGAGCTTCTCTCTGGTGGATCGACGACCGCTATTACGCGCTGCTCCTTAATGAATCTTGATTCTGTGAACTTTGCTGGGTTTCCGCTCCAAACCCGGTACTTGCCGTGTTCTTTCGGTAAAAACAGCAGCATATTCCCGACTTGTACCCAACGTACAACACAGCACTCTTGCGGTAAAGAAGACACTGGATGGCATACATCATAGAGCCTCTGGTCTTGCCGATGCCTGGTTGACCCGTAACTGCAACCCTAAAACGATTCTGCAATGCGTCCAGTGCATGGCGCACGCAACTCCGACTTTCTTCACGAGTGATGGTAGCTGTCTTACCTTCTAGCCCATCAATATCAAGTGCTTGTACACCGTATTGCACGTAAACACCATGTCCAAGATGTTCTACGCGGACGTTTTCCCCTTGCGCTATGCTAACTTCACTTTTTGAGGCCAAAGCGTCTTGAAGTTCTTCATGTAGTTCTACGAGCTCTTGCGCCAGAAAGTCAAACCTCTCTTCGCGTTTCCAAGTATATCTTGACCATGCAGCGATACAAACCGAAAATAACTTTCTTAAGCCTGAAAGTTTAATTCACTTTCCATTGAATGAAAATGGTTCAGTTGATACTCATGAAATTGAAATATCACCAGGAACCGAATCGAAATCTTCGGGAAAACAAGAGATGGATCTTGAGTATAAGAGGTTTGGATCTAAAAAGTTTCTAATCCATCAATCATCGGGACTTCTATCTCACATTATTTCAATTGCATATAGCACAGGAGAAAAACATTTTGTAGGAATTTGTTGGAAATTCACGTTTCAAAAATTACTCTGGACTCAAATATAATATCCAGTCACGTCTTTTCCAAGACTAAAATTCTAGATGACGTAAATATTATTGCAAGGTATGAATTGGTCTGCATAGGAATGAGGCCACGGAGAAGAATAATCCAAAGACATATTCAGAATCTGGTCATCCAATGGCAACTAGAATTATTATATCCAAATCTACAAATTTGAAATAGAATTTATCATAGGTCATTGTCAAATCGGCATTTTTACAATTTGGATCTGCGCAACGGCATTTTTATGTAAGACCTTTTCGCTAATTCACGGAAACTGTTTTTATTGGTCTAGTTAAGGCGAATGCTAAATGGGAGCTACATTCTGATAATATATTTCTTGAACCTGGTTTAAAATTGATGGTTTATGTCCTCAATTATTTTTTATGTTTTTCAAGGAGTCATTATTACAGCTTGTAGTGAATTTGGTTGATGATATTCTTATTACTGGACCGAAAAAAATTTATTCGAAATTTAGTCAAGAATCTAGGACATTTTACGAGATTGGAACAATCGTACACATTTCCGGACATTTCAATTTCAATTGAGTTAAAATTAAAAGATCAATATATATATGTGATATCCAAAATTACGTCTCTTGTTGGATCTATATCCATGGATATGAGCAATATTTTATCTCGTGATTAATCGCAGCCAACAGGATAATTATATATACCACTTATTTTTTCAAAGGGGAAGTATTGTGAGAATTGAAAGAACATTTGAAAGTATTGGAAACTATTCAATTTGTTTTCCTTATCGAATAAAAAGATGAATATTGTGGAACAATTTTTATGTATTGCCAACTATCGAAGATAGATTTATCTATTTTTCACTGGCCCATGTATTATATTGTATTACACGTGAGGCAAGTTTTATGTCCGTTACTTGGTTCTTAAATTCTTCAGCCATAAATACTGTAATTATGTTATCAGAATTATTATTTGGATTCATGCTCACTTGGAGAATTATTCTATAATTATTGTTGAGCATAAATTTGGTCTACAAAAAGTTTTATACTGTTGGAATCATATTTGTAGCTTTTATACTCTCATCTGCAGTACAAATAGCCTGAGGCTGTTAGAAAAATTTAGAATCCCTCGTGCCATCGAGCTATCCCGGTCGATCAGTAAATATTGGTTTCCTTTTTATTATTGTTCTCAGTCCATTCAGGTAATTTATTATTCATTTATCTGGAATTACTTATTTTGGATCTACTACTTCATTTAATTTTTACATCCATTTCGTTTTCCTGAAATATGCCTATCTCGTATCGAGCTACTGTGATTATCGTTGTTAAAATGTTGACTCTCTCCTTTTGCGACCCCCTCTTGTGTATAGTATAACTCCTGCTCACCTACTTCGATTCTAGAAACTGCTGGGGACCATCCTAATCATTTCATACTCGTCTCCTAACCCGTGAAATAGAGCAAATTTCTTTTCGTTCGATTTTAGTTCGTAATTAGTCAAAGTGTAAGATAGTATTACATAGCAACCTCTTGATGTATTTCATATCAACCACTTATTCAAATTCATATGTTCAAACATATGCTGCGAAGCCTGACTATAAGAAGCAGAGCTTTGCATCTAGCCGATGGAAGCACGTAGGCTTCATCGTTGCAGTGTGTAAACGTGAAGTTAGATTGTCTTTGTCTCTCTTCTCTTACACATTGCTAGATATTCTCGAGTCGTAGTCGGTGAAATATAGTAATTTTCTTTTCATTGGATTCTAATTCATAGTTATCATAGCCAAGGCGTTCCCGACTTTCGATATTTCCTCTACGAATGGCCTCATGATCTAACTGGATCTCATCTTATGTCTGAACAGCGTATCATTTGGATTGCACCGACTAGGGGCGGCATTACTTTTCTGCATTTCAATGTCCTATGTTTTCCTCCCACATTTTTCCCAGTACATTGTAAGCCTCTTTGGGCTCCGTTTTTTGGACTAGTGAAAGATAGAAAATTAGGATCTACATTCAGAAGTATCTCAGCAAGACTCTGCTGTTTAAACCTGTGCTCTTACTTCATACACGCTAATTATGCTGAGTCCTTGCCTTGAACTTCTATACTTACGGACGATCTATCTTTAACGGACCTCTAAAAATCTCTGGTATCCAGCAGAAATCTTAGCCGCCAAAGCCCGCAGGGTGTAGCCCTTATCATTCAGCTTTTCGATATTGTACTTAATGCTACATATTGCGAAATATGCGCCCTTAAACCGCTGAAGTATGTGGAAATTTTGACGTTCATGGGTTAGAGATTCATGCTTTGAGCAGCCGTCATGTCCAATGCGGCCTGCTTGATGGCTGGCCTGAAGGTAGCATTTTAGGGAGCGTAGTTCCTTCCCCATTACGGTGTCGGTATACCCTTTTTGAGTCGATTGTGGTTGTTTGGAAACCCATGGGATAGATTGGATATACCTTCCAAGAGTAAAACACCCAAACGTTCCCCCAGCTACCAATTTATCCCTAATATCAGTCAGAGGCTATCATTGCATCTATATATATTGATTTCACAAAGGAAAGTATAGTATCCAAACAAAGCTTAAAGCGGCTAGTACGACATCTAGCGTGCATGACAAATGCATATGTAAAGTAGAACATGGACGAAGTTTTTTCTCAAACCATAGTGTACGTACATGTTCGCACCAGTTGCAGCAAACCAACCCCTTTTTTCCGGTAAGAAGATCGCTATCGCGCCTTTGCGATGACCTTGAGATGGATTTTTACCCATTAGCTTTGTTATCTGCGTCTCCATTAGTCCTGAGGACGGGGCAGGTTATGTCGTATACATTCTCGCGTGTAAAACTTTCCGGGAGGAGTAGCCCCATTTCAAGACATCACACCCTCATACTTGTTATCAGCTCATTAATAATGAGCTGCAATTATCAAACGCAGGAAAGCGCCTCCTTGCTCCGTAATTTTATCGTTAAGATATGTTTCCACTTCAATAGATATCTCTCTCTCCTGGCGAACAAGGGAACATGTGTGTAGTGATTTAATTTTGAAAGATATCGTGGCTGAATATCCCGCTGTCTATATAATTGCAATACTATACCATCTGTCTTTTTGAGGGACACTGTTGGCGTCTCTTGCGGCCTCCATCATTGAGGCTGCCCTGCACACCACGACGCCGGATAATAACTGCGAGATCTTTAAAAACTAAACCACCCCACACGTTTCCCCTACAGGACCTCGAAAGTTACTTGCTTATTGTTTAAGGGGGGAAGGTTTGGGTGATCTACTTTTGGAAGAGTGAAACACCCAAACCTTTCCCCTTTTGGGAGATGTATCCGGTTATCCATAGTTTCCAGACAACCACAATCGACTCAAAAAGGTTTGCAGACACAGTAATGTGGGAGGAACTACGCTCCCTAAAATGCAACCTTCACGCTAGCCATCAAGCAGGTCGCACTGGACATGACGGCTGCTTATTGTTCAAATGTTTCACTGTATCGTTCACCTGTCGACTCAATGAACGTTGTCAAATTGCCATTGTAAGGTCGGCAGCGTGTCCTAACCGTAGTCAGCGCAAATCAATCGTGCATCAGGAACACTAATTCTCGCAAGACTAAGGCAAGACCAGTGAGATGAAGCGCCACAGTAGACATTACGACTGCTCTAGCAGACCACTGGATAAACATAGATTGCTGCTTGTCACAGGTTTCAATCGCTCTCACCTCCACTCCTCTGTCTGCATTGCGCTAATTGCATGTGCGATTGTCATGCTGCAGAAGAGGATGTCGCTCTTGGAAGAGTCTATAGATCTCGCTCGGTAGATTATCTACAACAACGATAGTGTATTTAGATCAGTAAACTGATTTTCCCAAGTCGTGAGGACAATTCAGGATTTCGTATTTGCCATCGTCACGAGACTGATCAAGAGAGGACCAAAAAATGATCGAATTCCATTCTCTGAGGCCAACAAAACTGGACTGTGCAGTGCTATGTACAACTGGACAGTAAAGTACTGTACAGTAGTGTTTGGTTTTTGAAGAGCCCATGTACTCTAGTGTTGTTTCTTAAGATGGTCCAAAGAGCAACTGGCAGTTTCAATGCGTTGTTGCTCTAAAAGTAGAACATACATTTTTGATTGTATTGCATTCACTACAAAGCAGTCATTCGAAATACAGTTTTTTCTGCAACATGGCACTATACCGGAACAGCAATGATACCAGATTACTTTGTCGCGACTGTAACCTTTTGTTGATCGATTACGAGAAGATCGCATCAGAGCATCATATTGTACAAGCTGTATTGTAAAGCATAGTACGTAGAGTGTTTTACGAGGTAAAACATGCGGAGAGAATAGTCAACTTGAGTCCTTTCGATCACGTAAAGCTTTAAATACCGAGCAATGAGCCTGAAATCACTTGACAGAATTGTGCTGTAATGCCCTCTTGTCCAATACGATATGCAGACAGCAATGGACAGCAGGGCAAAAACTGCCCACAATGTCGTACTGGGAGTGCACAACGTGCCTGGGAGATGACGTTGCTGTCAAAATTGGGTGGAATAATCTGAATATTTGCAAATGATAGATTTGCCATTAATATGTTGAATTGTCTTGGCCAAAGATACTGTACACAACACTAATTTATTAGAACTTTTAATTATTAACAAGCTCATGTACAATACTTCCTCATAAGATACTGCGACTTGATAGATATTCCCTATGGCTGTTCAATATATACTGTATTGAATGTGTAAATTGCATCACTAAATGAAAGCATTTCCAGACTTATTCACAAAGAGTCATGTCCATTACTATTGATCGGATACATCTCCAAGAGAACACCCTTTGGGTCCTTTCCCCCGATTGGTAATGTGGTGCTGTGCAGCAAGGTGTTCCCTCCGCCCAGTGAGACTTGAAAACAGTGCGGGCGAGGTCCTCTTGAGTACAATACTGTATAGTACTGTACTGTCCATTACATCACAACTCCGAAGGCAACAATTACCCGAATCATAATATTGCGCTGGATCGACTATAATTTTTTGTATCAAAAGTCTAATCCATTTCGTTCGAACAGTGCTGTACGGTGCTGCGAGGCATCAATGCTACTATTCTAGAGGAATACTGTACTGTACTGTACTTTGATTTGCTACGTCGCAGACGTCAACTCTCCATGGCTGACGATTTTCGCTACGATGTACAGTAATGCATGAAATCATCTGAATGTCATACATTCTACCAGTGCGACTGCTATGACATCTCGATGGTTACTTAAGCATGAATAGGAAAAGATCTCTCCCTATTCTCTGCCATACACACAATTTCCAGTCCAACTCGAAGCAGAAAAAGTCCACAAGCAAAACCGCAGACAATGGTTCTTCCAGAAGGCATCACCCGCAAATATGTCCTCGGTATCGGTGACGTCGTGACAGTTTCAAGCCCGGAGTACATCCGTCTCCTCAACGAGCACGACGACATCGGCCGCCCAGATGTGGGCCAACTGCCCACTGCAATCTCTGTTCTTCTCTCGGCCACCCAGTTCCGTACGCCTCATTTCAACAATGGTGAATATTGCCTCCCGTACACATCCTCAGGTCACAATGACTATCGAGCTAGACACAAACGCACTACCACCAATCTCAATCGAGGCTTCACAGATACGCAGCTCCGAAAGATTTCCCAGCTTGTCTGGAGTGACCTGTCCGAATCTGATGTCGCAGCCGCACTCGTCAAGCTTGTCGGCCCTACCGTCATTGGACTGAAACCTGGGATTAACATTCCAGACGATATTGTCAAAGCAATGAGTGAGATGGACCTTGCCAAGCTCTTTTCCAACCCGCTGCAATACTTCCGGGCTCGCTCGGCACGCAGGCAGATAGAGAAGTGGGTGGAAGAGCTGGAACAGTTCCAGAACGAGGAACATGTCATCGACATTGTTCATGATTTGGTTAACGTATATCTCGGATTCACGCGTGGTCTCGTGACACTTCGCAAGATGAAGGACAACGATGACCTCGAGTCCTTTCTCAGTTCTAACCCTATTCTGCCTGTGTCCGCGAGGACACCACTGCGCGACACAACGGTGGGAGGGCTCTTCGAGGGCGAGCCGCTAAGAAAAGACCAGACAGTAATCGTAATGAAGAACGGGGAAGCGGCCAAAGAAACTGGGAATATAGAATTTGTGTTCGGGATGGGAGGAAATGTGAGGCAATGTCCATTTAGACACTTATTTTTGTCGACTTGCAAAGAGGTAGTGGTTGATCGTGAATAGATTTGATCTCTTTTGGAAATGGAGATTGTTTAGGTAGTGGTTTACATTTGCAAAGGCTTAAATTACTATAACTGGATCTAAAGAGAGAAAGAGAGACCTTGTTGGAAAAGTTTTAATACATACCAGGAATACAGCATTATCGGGGAACGGAGGGGAATGATAGGGTAGTTCACTTTGTCGTCTGACACTTCTGGCGAGGGGCATCTAAACGGAGAGTGATGCAACTTCCGGCGATTGATAGCAATCGAGAGATATAAAGGAATAATGTGATCTAACTTTGTATTTTCAATGTCTCACTGCACAGATCTAGCAACACAGATTAGCATTGGCTGCGCATGTTGTCCGCAACAGTTTCCAAATATTACAACTTTCAAATGCATCCCTAATCAGTAAAGGACCGCAAAAATTCCCCTCTAAAAGCCTCCCTATGTACCGGGGGGAAAGAGGGTGTCTTTATTGAGATGTATGGATTGGCTGGAACCCATTTGGAGTTGCAAATCTGCAACTCCATGTACCTTCCTGTTGATGCGAGAATTCAGAAATTGTTTTAGGTGGGAAATTTTAACTGATCCTTATTGCCGTGATGGTACGTATATAACTGCTTCATTTAACCTCCGCTGTTTGACATATCGGTAGGATAAAGCGTCATTCTTCCTTCTTCGATAGGATACCAGCCAAATGATATTCTTTAAATAGCCAAAAGTTATGGGGTTTTAATCGTGGATGCTTTCAAATAGTCGAAACTTTACGGCATCAGTATAACGGGTGTCCGCTGCAGGACCCGAATAAATTGCTAGCTAAGAGCTAACCGGGTGGTCCACGTCAGCCACGTGCAGTTATAATAGCAAGTCTAAATTTTTCCTAACTAAATGCTCAGCTACTTGTATTTGAGCACCTGACATAAGTTTTGAATGCAATTTTATAAGACTCCAACCTGCACCAACCTCACTAGACTAACTCAATTTATCCCCAATACTCGACGCAAGGGAGAAATAGGAATGTTTTTCTGCGCGAGTGAAAAGATTGAGTAGTTTGATAATTGAAAAATATGTTGATTTCGCAAACTGAGGCTAGTTTTTCCCTAAGGATTTAAGCATAACAGATGTGAGCTTACACGATGAGAGAACCGAGCGCCATGATCACCCTGGGAAACGGTCTAGATACCAGTAAAAAGACATGCACCATTGGACATTTACTGCGAGTTGTCCGAATGTTGGGAGTCTGATAGGGGTAAATCGGCGGGGGAGGAGATCCTCAGAACCAATTACCCTGAGAAGGAGGTGTTGCGAGCGACAAAAGTGCTGCCGTGGTATTGTTGAACGAACAAAAGGGAGTGTATATAGAAGAGAGTTGAGAAAGCTACAAGCAAGTATAAAAGGGGCAGGGTCTACCACTGACGCTCTGCGACCAGCGTAAGAAAAACGTTTTCTTGGGTCTGAAGTTGACTCTCAACTTCCTACTACTCGGGACTTGGCTTGAAGTTGTCTGCCAACTTGCTTGACCTCTCCATGAGGAAGCAGTTTACTCAGCTTATATAGACTTTTGGCTACCCCTAAAGTCCGAACAAAACTACAGAAGATACTAAGAAATGCATAAAAATACTTTGTGTGGACAATATACTCTAAGCAAAAGATACTTAAGAAACTAACAATTAATTTGGTCCTCTTATTTCCCATTCTCTAAATCAGATCCAAACAACTCCTCTAAAATATCCATGCTGTCCAAGCAGTCCCCACAAATATCTGCGAATGGCTCACAACTCTCTATTTCCCCCTGGGAGATATCTAGACTACTAAAGATATCTCCATCCGGTTCCATCGTGGGCACAACTTGATCCATACTCTCTATTCCAGGCCCCACCGGTCCAACACTTTCCATGCCCCCTGTTGCCTCATCTTCCTCATCCTCCTCCTCCTCTCCTCTCCTCATCCTCATCCTCCTCATCCTCCTCATCCTCCTCATCCTCCTCATCCTCCTCATCCTCCTCATCCTCCTCATCCTCATCTTCCTGATCCTCGTACACTAGCTCAGGGGCTAACCATTCCTCGAAGGACTCCCCGCTCTCCTCCTCGACCTTCTCAGCCTCTCCCGGACTTACCTCCCTCGCTTCTTCTTCTATGAAGAGGCGGCGCACGAACTCGATGATTTGCTTCTTTGTTTGCCGCCGGATGTAGTCGTCGGCATCGGTTGGCCCGTAGGCGGCGAGACGAAGGCCATTGATGGAACGGGAAGGGCGGTTTTTGGAAATAGGGACAGAGGGGCGAAGGTTGCTCATTGTGATAGAAGTTGGGGAACAGGAGGCAATGTGGGGTGCTTTGGGTGTGTGGGGGAGAGGGGTGATGAGTAAAATGATCGGGGGCATTTGGAACTTAGAATAAAGGGGTTTAAATAGGCTCCCGGGGCAGGTTCTATAGATTAGGAATAGGTAAAATAAATCTGCAAGGGATTTTGCAATAGTGCATTTGCGCCCTTCTTCTCAAAAAAAGGCGAATTTGGAGGAGGAGGTAAGCTAAAAGGGAAAAGGGACTTGATTCGGGGTCGATTCAGAGGGTTAAATACAGTATAAAAATATCTAGATAAAATGGAAGTAAATTTGGAAATGACGGTTGGAGAAGTTAGGGGCGGGATCGTTGTAGGTTGCTGGATTACACGAGGGGAGGACCATTTCCTGTCTTACGTGAAGGGAGGACCATTTCCTGTATTACGTGAAGGGAGGACCATTTCCTGTATTAAATGAGGGGAGGACCATTTTTTGTATTACACGCCCCCTTTCTCAAGGCGAACGTCCCGGGTCGTCACTGCTCTTCTTCTGCTTCCGTTAGTGTTCGCTGTCTTATTGATAAGATGTATGGTCTCTCAAACGGGTACGGATGCAACTGATTACCAATATGATGCTCTAAAAAGTAGGTTCGCATTACTGGTACCTCACTTTGTAGCATAGCCTCATATATTGGTTTGATCACATCGAGGTGGGGTTGAATACATTCTTCTTCCGTGACTCTTCCGAATCTTCCAAGAGTGAAAAAATATATGTGATATGCAAACTCTTCTGGAAGATGCCGGAGGAATGGATGTCGATAAGAAAAGAAGACGCGCATCATCAAGAACGAATCTTCGTAAGATAAGTGCGGTCCATGTAGCGCCCTAAAACATAAACAGATGCTTATCATGAAATAAGAAATGACCTGCGCATCGTTCGCATCCTCGGAGATATTGCGCAGCCAAAAAGATAATCTTCTTCTTCCGACTGTATGCTGTGCATGGTTGTGAAGCAAAGCTAGAGATGAAGTTGTGGTGGACGGTCCCGATGAATGGCCGCGACCAGCTCCTGACGTACTGGGACCTGCACGAGGTCCACTCGGGGGACGACCGGAACCTCTTCTGGGCGGGTTGTTGTCTCCTGAAGGTCCTCCTCTGGTCATCATCACTGCTTCAGGAGGATCCTCGCCGCCTCCAACGTTCCCAATTTGTGGCGGAGAAACGTAAGGTTCCCATAGAGGATACGGGACCAGCCTGTATTCCATATCCGGGGGTAAGGCGTAACCTCTCAGTCGCACGTCTTGGTTGTTCTTGAGAAATACGTAAATTGGACGGATAATATTCAGATACGTTTGCGACAAGTCTCCAGCAGCTACCATTCCATATCTTCCTATAGAGTAATGATATATTACCTCCACAAACTCTGGACCTGCTTCCGTGAACCTTCCGTTTTGGAATGAAAATAGAACTCTTATTAATAGTCGGAAATCTTCTTCAGGTAGCAATGGTCCGTTCAACGTACGAAAACATAGGCATATATTAATGTAGAAATGGATGATTACGTGGAGTTCGTAGTAGTCCCGCGTAACCGAGATGATCCATTCCCAGGCCCTTTTTCCTCCCATAGGAATCATTCTATAGTTAAAGATGAGTATGCCCCGTGGTTGCGCATAGTCCTGTGTGAGAAGGAATTCTTCAGGCCTCTGATGGTAAGGGACCAGACGACGTGCATGGATGGCCCTCCTTGATCTCTTCCCTGAGCTTGAACAGAGCTGATAGTGCGGGTGTCTTTCCTCCGTGACGATGCAAGGGTTCGAGTACTTGGTTTGGAAGGCCGGCCACTTCACAGCCTGCTGCATTGCTTTTCCATGTACTACAAGTACTTTAGAGCCAACTGAAAAGGTTCTGACTGCAGGTTCTGCATCCTTATTTCTTGTCTGTGTTAGCGCGCGGTGTGATCTCCAGCCTTCGGTGGCCAGTAGTTCAACTTCCCTACTCTCTTCATCGATAATATTTGTTTCCATGTCTCTCTGTAACATTCTAGGAGCCCTTCCGTACATTAGCTCGAATGGTGAGCGTCCATTTCTTCCTCTTCTTCGACGGTAGCCGTATAACACTTTTGGTAAGGCATCTTCCCACTGGATTTCATTCTCCAACATAGTTTTCGATATTGCTCGTTTGATGGTTCCAACCATCCTCTCCGCTTTCCCGTTGGACATAGGAGCGTATGCGAGAACGGTCTTCAGCTGAATCCCTTTCTCTTCCAAAAACGAAGCAGTGAAGTTGCAGTAAAACAAAGGGCGTTATCCGAGATGATCCTTTTTGGAAGACCAAACGGTTCAATTATTTCTTTTTCGATGAATCTCAGTACCACCTCAGCATTTGCCTCCTCGACTGCAACTGCTATTGGCCATCCAGTAAGATGTTCCACCCCTATAAGGAGATATTTGTTTCCGGAAGAAGTTTCCTTGAACGGGCCGCGAAGTCAATTGAGAAGGTTTCAAAGAGACCGGAAACTGGAAAACTTAGAGTTGTCTTATACTTCCGTATTGGAGTGAATTTTTGGCAGTTGTCGCAGCTTTTCACGAAGTTATAGACGTCCTTATGGATACCGGGCCACCAGAATCTCTCAGTTACGAATTTTTGGTTGTTTCGAGATCCCAATGCCCTAGCTCATCATGGAAAGTCCTCAAGATCTTCATTCTTTCTTTCAAAGGGGCCACTAGTCGGGGACCGGCTTTAGTGTGCCGGAAAAGTTTCCCATTCCACAATGTAAAAGCCTTTTGATTCCTGCGTACCCAATTTCGGTGTTCAAGATCAACCTTTCTCATTTCTAGTCCATCGAGGAATTTGATCAGTCCGTGAATATTAGCTTCGTACTCGTTATCGTTCGGCAACTGCAACTCGGCGACTCCGACGATGTCCTCCGAAGCTTTTTCATTTGGAATCAGTGCGTCCCTCAAGCGGGATAGGTAATCGCAGGCTGATTATTGCGTCCGGGTCTATACACAATTTCAAACCGATATTCTGCGAAAATGTCGAGCCATCGGGCCAAGCGGTGATGTACATCCTTCTTTTGGAATGCTGTTTTAAGTGCCTGGTGATCAGTTATCAAGACAAATTTCTCGAGTGATAAAAGGTATACGCGAAACTTTTTCAGCGCGAAGACGACAGCTAGCGCTTCTTTCTCGCAGACTGAGTATCTCTTTTCCGCGTCATTCAGAGTTCGGCTTGCGAATTGAACAGGGTGTAGTCTTCCGTTTTCATCTTTTTGGGACAAAACGGCACCCAAAGACCGTTCTGAGGCATCTGTCTCCACAACGAATGGTCTCTTGAAATCTGGGTACATGAGAACTGGGGGGACACATAGCTTATCTTTAAGCTCCTGAAATGCAGTTTCCATTTCCTTGTTCCAGTAAAATTTTCCGTTCTTCGTAGTGCTGGCATGTAACGGTGCTGCAGTCTTGGCGAAATCTTTGATAAATCTTCTGTAATATGAGGCCAGTCCTAAGAAGCTTCGGACCTCCGTCTTTGAAGCGGGCCTTGGTGCCAACTTTATTTTTTTCGTTTTCTCTGGATCCACTCTAATTCCCTCTTGGTCGACGATATGACCGAGTATTGGATAGAAGTTTTCGCAAAGAAGCATTTGCTCAACTTAATTTTCAAGCTATACTCCGATATCCTCTCCACAACTGTATTGACGTGCGAGATGTGCTGATCCAATGTTTCTGAGAATATGACGACATCATCGATATAGACTCTTGCGAATGGAAGTCCTTTCAAAACCTCGTTCATCATTCTTTGGAATGTAGCTGGTGCATTCATGAGACCAAAAGGCATCACTTCGAACCTGAACGTACCGGCTTTGCTGGTAAAGGTTGTTTTTTCCTTACATTTTTCATCCAATGGAATCTGCCAATAGCCAGTGTAAAGGTCAATTGAGGTGAAATATCTCCCGTCCTTCAGGTCCTCGAGGATCTCCTCCATGTTCGGAATCGGAAATCGATCGGGTATCATTCTCTGGTTCAGTTGTCGGTAATCGACGCAAAAACGCAGCTTTCCACCTTCTTTGGTGCGACCACAACTGGAAACGACCATGGGGATGAAACTGGTCGAATAATATCATTTTTCAGCATACTTGTAACATTTTCTGAGATAAATTGGTCATATTTTGGCGGTTGACGTCTAGGCTTGTGGTAAATCGGTTGAGTGTCGGTAAGTTCGAACGAGTGAGTAACCGGTACACTTGCTTGTCTCAAATCTGAAACGCTCCATGCAATTACTTCGGAAGATGTTAACATGTCGGATATTTTCAGTGAGGCGGGGCGGGAAGGTGCTGCACTTTTCCTTGGATTTCTGCCATTTGGCGCCCTTTTTCTTCTTGATCAACCTCAATATTTTGAAGGACCTCTTCCGTCGTGCTCACATCTTCATATATGGAGTTCGCCGTATTCTTATTTTCTTTGCAAAGGTAATCTTCTTTCATGCTCCGAATTCTGTCCTTTGATTCGATATCATCGCAAAAAGAAACACATTCGGGTTTCAAACTTATCCTAGAATCCCAGTCGTCATCTGTTTCAAACCCGGAATCATAATCGTCCCATGCCATGTTCATTAACCCCCGAGGGTACCCTTTTCCACTTCTGAAAGTGTTAGTTGGTTCCGAATCTTCGCTGTCATAGCTAGAAGTGAAATCTTCACTGTCCGTTTCTTTTAAATCTTCAGGATGCGTGCTTTTGTCGAAATCCAGGGGCATCTTCACGGTTCTGCCGTCAATATTAACTGAAACCATTTGGTTGCCCAAGTCAATGCATGTCCCTAGTCTTTCCATGTGGGCAGCCAATGATTGCATCGAAAGGGAGATCCGGCATGACAAGAAAGTCTACATCACTTTAGATCCCCAAAGAACACGGAAACCTTGTCAACAGTGCCCATGCATTTTGAGACGGTTCCATCCGCTACAGTTATTTTTCGAGTCGTTGGAGTAATTTCGAGACCTAGATCTGTCACCAAAGTTTCTGAAATGAGGTTTGGAACAGCACCCGAATCGAAGAGAGCTTGGGTTTTCATACCCAATACTTTGACTGGTACCAGCTTAAGACGTCTTGGTGCTGTCGAGGCCGATTGAAGAAACAGTTTCTTACCCTTAGCGGACTTATTAGACCTGATAATTTTTTTGAGTTCTTTTCTCGCATCCTCTGCGTCGCCCCTCAAAAGTTGACCAAACGTTATCCCAGTTGGGGCCGATGCAAGCTCAGCCACCAAATTGTACCTCTTCACATACTCTAGTACGTCCTTAGAGATACTCTTAACTTTCTTACTCTTTTTCGTTCTTGGCCGGAGTGACTCCCACTCCTGGAACAACTTGATCAGACCTCTTGGTTCGAGGAGGTACAGGTGCTGGGATATGCTCCAGCATTCCATACTCTAGCCTAGGTTTCTTCGATAAAATGTTCCCTTCCCCATCCCTTTTTGTCACATTGACTTGACTAATCTCTTCAGCGATGGATACGTTACCGGCATCCGTCAACCTTTGATCCCTTCTATTTTGTAAGATTTTCACCTCTGGTCCTGACTCACTCCTCGCTTCCGATAAATTTGCTCTTCTGTTGTCTTTAGACCAGCAGTTACTTTCATGATGCCCATATCGACCGCACTTTGCACAACGAGTGTTTCTATGTGGATTATCAGGACACCTGTTTGCAAAGTGTCCAGGCTTGTGACAGTAAGAACAGACTTCTGCGGCCTTAGGGGCCCCAGACTGGTTCTTCTTAATGGTAAGAGTAAGGCTTTCCAACTGCGAGGTTATCATGTCAAGTCGATTATCGAATCGGGTTTCCAACCTTTCTTCCAAGTTTTTGACATCGCTCCTGACAGATTCTAATGCCGCTGCACTAGTAGCCGGCCTTTGATAATTCTTTTCAGGATGTACGATAGACATCGATGTGCGGGTTTCCCTCGGTACCTCACTCAGTGACTGAAACGTCTCCGAATTTTTGACAAATTCTACTATGGTACCCTTCAGTTCATCAAAAGTGTGAGGGCCCTTGATGAGGAGGAAATCGGAGAGCCGCTTATCCCCCATAGCCGCCTTACGCAGCATTCCGTACTTGGCTTGGGCGTTGAACCCAGCCTTTTCATAAAGATCACACAAGTACACCAATGAGCTTAACAAATCGTCGAAGTTGAGCCGGGCCTCTATGGCGGTACGAATCATCTCATCTGGTTCTACCTCCTTAGCATACTCTTTCACAAGCCACTCACATACCTCACCGAAGTTACGCCCATTCCCGTTAAGAGACCACCCGTCGATAAACTTGGACTTATATTTGTGCTTTGCGTCACCATGAAGATAGGCGAAGATACTTGCGGCCTTCTCTTCATCGCCCTTCTCTCGCATCACAACGTTGACATATGTGTAAAGAAACTCCTCAACGTCTTCAGTCTTGCCCCTGTGAACGTTATACGAGCAGCATTGAGATCCATGATTACAGAAGAAATCCCCCCGAAGTGTTCCTTACTACTGCTCAACTCGAATACCTCGGGTGCAACCCCCTCCACAAGAGTACCAAATGATAGGGGTAAATCGGCGGGGGAGATCCTCAGAACCAATTACCCTGAGAAGGAGGTGTTGCGAGCGACAAAAGTGCTGCCGTGGTATTGTTGAACGAACAAAAGGGAGTGTATATAGAAGAGAGTTGAGAAGCTACAAGCAAGTATAAAAGGGGCAGGGTCTACCACTGACGCTCTGCGACCAGCGTAAGAAAAAGTTTTCTTGGGTCTGAAGTTGACTCTCAACTTCCTACTACTCGGGACTTGGCTTGAAGTTGTCTGCCAACTTGCTTGACCTCTCCATGAGGAAGCAGTTTACTCAGCTTATATAGACTTTTGGCTACCCCTAAAGTCCGAACAAAACTACAGAAGATACTAAGAAATGCATAAAAATACTTTGTGTGGACAATATACTCTAAGCAAAAGATACTTAAGAAACTAACAATTAATTTGGTCCTCTTATTTCCCATTCTCTAAATCAGATCCAAACAACTCCTCTAAAATATCCATGCTGTCCAAGCAGTCCCCACAAATATCTGCGAATGGCTCACAACTCTCTATTTCCCCCTGGGAGATATCTAGACTACTAAAGATATCTCCATCCGGTTCCATCGTGGGCACAACTTGATCCATACTCTCTATTCCAGGCCCCACCGGTCCAACACTTTCCATGCCCCCTGTTGCCTCATCTTCCTCATCCTCCTCCTCCTCCTCCTCCTCTCTCTCCTCATCTCCTCCTCCTCCTCCTCCTCCTCATCCTCCTCATCCTCCTCATCCTCTCATCCTCATTTCCTGATCCTCGTACACTAGCTCAGGGGCTAACCATTCCTCGAAGGACTCCCCGCTCTCCTCCTCGACCTTCTCAGCCTCTCCCGGACTTACCTCCCTCGCTTCTTCTTCTATGAAGAGGCGGCGCACGAACTCGATGATTTGCTTCTTTGTTTGCCGCCGGATGTAGTCGTCGGCATCGGTTGGCCCGTAGGCGGCGAGACGAAGGCCATTGATGGAACGGGAAGGGCGGTTTTTGGAAATAGGGACAGAGGGGCGAAGGTTGCTCATTGTGATAGAAGTTGGGGAACAGGAGGCAATGTGGGGTGCTTTGGGTGTGTGGGGGGAGAGGGGTGATGAGTAAAATGATCGGGGGCATTTGGAACTTAGAATAAAGGGGTTTAAATAGGCTCCCGGGGCAGGTTCTATAGATTAGGAATAGGTAAAATAAATCTGCAAGGGATTTTGCAATAGTGCATTTGCGCCCTTCTTCTCAAAAAAAGGCGAATTTGGAGGAGGAGGTAAGCTAAAAGGGAAAAGGGACTTGATTCGGGGTCGATTCAGAGGGTTAAATACAGTATAAAAATATCTAGATAAAATGGAAGTAAATTTGGAAATGACGGTTGGAGAAGTTAGGGGCGGGATCGTTGTAGGTTGCTGGATTACACGAGGGGAGGACCATTTCCTGTCTTACGTGAAGGGAGGACCATTTCCTGTATTACGTGAAGGGAGGACCATTTCCTGTATTAAATGAGGGGAGGACCATTTTTTGTATTACAGAGTCCTTTGAAATAAAGGGGGGAAATGGAGGGTTCATTTACTTTAACAGGTACGCTAGCCGACACACAGTCAACTTGCATGGCAGTTTGTATATAAGTGAAATACTGCTGCAGGTGCAGTTGGTACTTCATTCTACCCGCAAGCAGAAGGGAGACCAGCAAGCAAACAGGCCGCATTGGAGGTTACTGAGAGTATGGAGTGTTGCTATAAATGAATACCCCGCACCTTCGAGACCCGTCTCATTTCGAGAATGGCGAAAGCTCTCATGAGCTCCTTGATGATGGAATCCGCCGGCTGATGTCAACCCACTAGCGCTGAGATGTGGACAGAACTACCTTGTTTCTCCCTGTCGATTCCCTTTAAATGCTTGATATATCCGCTTCTTCCCGGTATGGGCCGCGTTAGATCTCAGAATTGTTGCGTCTCTTGTGATATGGGTAAATTATCGAGAGAAGAGATACTTGTTAGGAGACACATACATGTGGAAGCATTTCCGATTAGCGCTTTGGATGCAATTGCACAACATCAAGATTAATTACGTGGCTGAGTTGCTTTCAGTATTTTGTGCTGGATCAAAAGACCAGTTGAACATATAAGCTAGTTTTTGTTGCTACGTCAGTCGAGTGAAAAAAGTTAAAAAATAAGGAAGCAACTTGTTAAAGGTAATCGTTTGACCTGAAATCTATAGTAGAGACTAACAGCACCGCTTTATTTAAGATTGTCTAAGACAATAAGGTTCCTTGAACCCTAAAAATACTCAGAACTAATTACACTAAGAAGGAGGCATTGCAAGAAACAGAAGTGCTACATGGTACAGTTGAGTGAACAAAAAAGGTGGATAAGGACTACAGTTGAGAGGGCTAAAATAAATTATAGAAGGCGCAGATCTACACTGATGCTCTGTGACCAGCGTAAGAAAAATTGTTCTTGGATCTGATGTCGACTTTCAACTTCTTAGTACTCGAGTTTTGAATTGAAGTTGTCTGCCAAATTTCTGGACCTCCACAAGAAGGAGCAGTTTACTCAGCTTATAAAGACTTTTGGCTAACCCTAAAGTCTCAACAACATACTAAGAACCACAAAATGCATCAAATGGAATCGTGTGAATGAGAAAGACTAACATAAGATACCATCAGGATAAATATATAAATTTATTCCTTACAATCTTAGTCCTCGAGATCAGAGCAAAACGTTCCTCCAAAATATTTTATCAACCCAAACAGTCCCCATAAATATCTGAAAACGGCTTAAAATTCTCTGATTCCTCCTGTGAGATATCGAAACCACTAAAGATGCCCCCATCCGGTTTCGGCGTCGAGGCCACCTGTCCTATACTGGCGCGGCCCCGTCCCACCATTCCAACACTTTCCATGCATCCGTCCCCCTCATCTTCCTCGTCCTTCTCTTCATCCTCCTCTTCATCCTTGTCAGAAGAGTCAGAAACAGCGATAAATCCCTCAGTCTCCGCTACGTTCTCCACAGCAGATCTCCAACCGTTGTACACAAGTGGCTCCGATGGATGCACCCAGTCCTCCTCGTCTCCTCTTCTACCTCTTCTTTTTCCTCCTCTTCCTCTACTTCCTCCTCTACCTCTTTGCCTCCTCGAAGCAGTTCCGGCGGACCCACTCCAGAACGCGTTTCCAGTCCATTCTACCACAATAATCACCATAATTTTTTGGTCCATTGGCCATCAGGACCAGAGCGTTGAGTGGGCAGCGGCCTCGGGATGACTTGGCGATGAAAATTGGCGGGAAAAGTTGTTTTGAAAATTCATAGGTATAGAGAAGACAGAAATTTGTGGAGAGGAGAGCTCTCCTACAGACAGGACCGTTTTTATAACAACATCTTTTTTTAGTGCAATTTGTATTCAACTCCGAAGGCAGATTATAAATACAACAGACCACCCTTCCACATTGAAGGAGAAAAAAGTGACAAGAAGAAGAACATTAGATTGAAAGAGCCAACATACTCCCAACAGCCGTATGGGAAAACGACGGACTCGCCGATCAACTGGTTCCTCACACCATTTCTGCTGATTACTGTGATGATTGCATCGGATATAACATGGTTCTCACCCTGTTCTTTCGTGGCAGATCTTACTCTGTTCTTTGTGGCCGAAGTCTGGCGACTACCCATGTACCAGTGCCCTGAAATAACGAGAGGCCCGGAATCCGGATCTGCTGTCAAATAGCCTGAAGTAAAACTTCTGAAGTAACGAGTTAGATCCAATTCCATACCTTTGCTTACACATTTTTGTAGTTATTACTTAACTATTTCAACAGTTGGAGGAGCAAAAGCTGTATCACAAGCTGTCGTGCCAACTTACTTCTGTACATGGGCGGGGAAAGTTGACTGTTATCATGCTTACAATGCGATACAAATTAGGTTTGTACATAAATTTCGTATTTGCCTGTTGCTCCCGAAGTTGCAATAGCTCTACTCACTTACGTTAATTTGCGACGAAATTCACGTGCATTCAATCGAACCGCCCGAACTACGGAAGGCTAGTAGGTGAGTAAAGAGTTGGGTTTCGTGTGCATCAATTCACTACAGTAGTGTGTATTGACCTTCGTGTGCCTGTCAAGGTCTGAGAAGGGACTAATGCTATAGTCGATAGCAGGTTTTTCTAATATACGTTCCTAAACGGAAATCTGGAAGAGGGTCGCGAATAGATGCTCCTAATCTTTAATGAGACCCTGATTCAGGACTTATCACTTGTCGCAGGCGTCATCTCAAGGTCACTTAGGATATGTTAATAATATTTTAAAACTGGATCAGGACGAACAACTTTTCCAGAAAGTTTGAAAACTCTCAGTTGCAAAGCTTTACAACCTTCTCCGACATATAAAACCTGTGGATAGATCAACGGAGACACTAAGGTCACTGGAAGAAAAAGCCATAACTTTTCATAACTAAAAATAATACTAGGAGGATCTTATCGTTTTCGTGCGACATTCCATCCGGAACTTGTGTTAATCGTGAATTAGTTCTAGAACATGCGTGGTTGTAAGAAAGTTCAACTATTCGTGTGATCGTCACAAGCGCAAAGCCCTACCGGCTTTTTTTTATCGAATAAGTTAAATAATACGTTCCATAACAATTTATCGTTTATAGGCCGGATCGCACCTCTATTACTCCGAAAAAGTCAAGTTCAATCACGAAACTGTACTCTAAAGGGGAATATACACTCTTACAACTCAATTATATATAGATAACTTTATCACGCATTTATAGTACGGATGCTACGCAAAGCACTAAAAGATGTACCAAAATGAAGCTCAGATACTGTACTACAGCGTCCTTACGTTACAAATAACGCAGGGAATTTCCCGTATTTCAAGTTTACTATATGGTACTGTACCTGATAATCTTGCTTGGAATTCTATAACTGCATGAATATGGCCCGTAAGCTATATGATTATGCAGGACTGTACCCTAGTGACAAAGAATTTTTGATACAACCGAACACATTGTTATACCCAGAATCCCCCCCATTTTGAGTTACCTTCGTAAGAAACTGTAGTTTGGCAATATGCATCGGATCTAAGCCATCTTCGCAAGTTTTGAGTTTTATGATTCATAATTTTCTCTTACGTACACGGATATAACTATAAAAGTACCACCGAAGGTTACCTAGTTTTAAACCGCTTCAAAGAGTTCTCCCAACACCATGGTTTGATGTACCAATTAAATCATAAAAAATCAAGATAAAACATAGAAGCGGTTCCCACTCATCCCTGCTGGGGAAAAAACAGAACCACTGCATCAGGGAGTATATTTTGAAAATTGGACATCTTTCATGGTTATTCTCAGCCAACTAAACATCCAATCAAGTAAACAGTTAACTTAACATCAAATCTCCGATAATATTGTTGTAATAACACTCTTTGAATGATATAAAGATAAGATATGGAATTTAATTCAACCTGAAAAATGATGCGAGGCAAAAAGATATAAAAATGCTTCTTCCTGGCCAAAAATATCTTAAGGAGATAAAAAGATTTCTTATTAGATCAGTATTTTTGTGCATTTTTCGGAATTTACTATACAGTCTTTTATGAAACGTACTGCAGATTGAGTACCTCATTGTTTAACATACGATTTGCTCTTTTAGAGTCCCTCCTACACAAATTGCAATAACAGTTCGTCGCAGTTTCACGATTTGAATTTAGAAATTTGCGTTAATGTTAAGCATAAACTAACACGAAGTTTTAACTCCGATTTTGAACCCAAACCTCGAATACGCCTGGCTATGAAGGTCTTGCAGAACGTATTTGGGATATGTTGACAGATAGAGCAACAGAATGTGAGGGAGCCATTAGTTAACTGGCGTAGAAAGGCTGACGTGTGTACTCAGAGCGAAGTGCACCCCAGCTGCTTACTGGGTAAGCTCAAATCGAGCTAACTTTTTACCTTCTTTTGATCAAGTCGTGCGACAGGTTAAGATTTATAGTCCGCCCACCATTTTATACCTCCTTTCGTGTTACACCAACATCCTGCGCTCGACTTTGAGCTGTCAAGACTAAAAATCCAATCTAGAGTGAAGAGGATCTATCAATACGCTTACAAAGCGTTTTGTGTGTCCGTTAATACTTTTCTAACGTTGCAAGACGTGTTTCATTAACACTATTGACTGCTCTAGTGTCATTCTATCGAGCCTTAAATGCGCTATCTTTCCATTGTCGTGTGCCATTTACAGTTAGCTACTGTATAACGGCCATGACCCTGTTGGTCTACCAGTCAGCACTCAAATATATACTACGTAGGTATGGCAGATGTAATGCGTTCACTGCCATTACGTTTTCAACGGAAATTAAAGTTTAATATCATTTTTTTTTGTTTAAAATCGTAAACTCAGATCTCAAAATGCCACTAGTCACTGTTTATGAGTGTAAATTGTCCATTTTTCATATTTTAGATCTCGAATCGTAGTTTGAACCTAAGTTCGTAAAAACTACATACCTCGCTCTACTTGCAGTGAACTATCGCCACTTGCTCTGCTAATGTTCGTTTTATTGTAAACAAAATTTGTTTGTATTCTACGACGTAACTTTCCCTGAAATGCACGGAGATAGTAAATTAATTATTAATAGCCTAAATCATCTAACTTTCTTACTAATAACACTATCCTGTGACTTAAAAGGCTGGGAAAACATAGAGAACCAGTATATTTACATGCATGAAAGGCATGTTTGACGAAATGAAATTATTCAAAATTAAGCCACTCAGCTAAATTCGAAGCTTCAATACCTGCTGAGGTGTATAGGACCAAAACATGGCTACTCGTTTCCCAATCACTCCATGCATTAGCTGTTTATCTGCTTTCAAAATAAGTACACTTTCGAATCTTCAAGGAAAAGAGCAACTAAATTCGGATAGAATGATATTGCGGAATAAATATCGAAAGAAATTCTCGCTCTTGCTTTCACTGTAGCCTCTAGCTGCAGAAACCTGCTGGAAATATTTTCCTCCATGTGGAAAGACGAGTTGGATGCAACAGGGTTTCAATTTTACCATCTCGGTGATCCATTCAAAATGATTCCCGCTTATTGGAATCTTCTTTTTTCATACGAGAAACTAAAAATATCTTTACATAATCTACAGATTTGGTGTCTATGTTTCTAAAATCAAATCACTGGAAATCTTCAGGAAGACTAAGCGCTAATAAATTCTTAACAAAATCAGTATAATAGCTACTAGTTTATATTATCAAGTACTCACGAATATCTGTTATGTGAATTTCAATAGGATGTGTCCGAGACCTCTTCGTGCAAAGATATTCAACTGCGCAGTTTTCTCATAAACTTAAAAAGAGTAATGATTAATAAATTCTCTGCCGATGATTTCTTGCAAAAACCCTCAATCAATATTTTCATTGCCGTAAATAGAAGATTATTTTATCTATTCAATCAAGGTGGAATCTTCATTACTTTACTTTAAAACCTTCTTATTTTTATTATCCAATGCTTACCTAAATTCAGATACACATCGATCCTTAGAGGATTTCATGGCATTGAATGAGACGAAAACTCCATTTTTCTCCCTTCTTCAGATACTATCGCATTATGTTTCCCCAAATATTTTGAAACTAAAAAGCTATAGAAAATTTTCGAAAGGTCAATAGTTAGTGAAGGCCATTTCAAATTGCCTACTTTGACTCAATTTACAGTGTCACTCTGGGATCACCATTTTTGCAACACTTACTTTTTTAGAGCCCAATTTTAATACTTTCCACTCTGATTTATGCTTAATAATATGCTTTACAAATCTTTTACTTACATGTGAATTATGTTTGGGGGTAACTCGAAATATCATATATTCTAACTTGCAACCTGTACTTTGTTTTATTACTAAAATTATCAACGAGTTACAAACCAGAAATTTCGGAGCATAGATCCCTTTTTGTCGGGAGTTTAGCGCACAAGAGCAGATCTGGGCTAAACTGTGATGGAAAATTTGGTAAAGGCTGGCTGGGTTAAGCCGGCAACTCCAAACCAGGGTTTATGTAGAACTATAACTATCTACATTTATAAGAAATTGCAGTCTGGCAGTAGCGGATGCAAATTTTCGTGAAACAGCCTTGAAGGTATCTCAAATAGTGCTTTTAGAATTGCATTCAGTATAAGTGACATACTTTGACAAGATTTAAGACTTACATTGGTCCAGGTGGCATGGGATGTCAAGGTAACTTTTGATTGGTAGAGCAGTGATATAATATCCAGTGTGCAGATTGCCCCTAACTACTCCAACTGTAACAATGGGTCAAACTCTTGTCCAGAAGTGTAAGGAAAAGTGTTATGGCAGCAAAATGATAAGTAGCCCTGGTTGTAAGGTTATCAGTTGTTTCAATCTCCAGTACAGTACTGTATATGCAGTAAATACGAGTAAAGCTGTAGGGCTTGTGAATTAACACCTAACAAAGGAATGTGAATAGTATACAGCACTTAGAGATCATACAGGTGGGAAAAATTGCAAAGATTTGAAACAACTTGATTAATTATTGAGGAATACAACTTTTGGACGTTAAGTAGACAACTAAAAACGCAGAAATTTACACATAACCACAATAATCCGTCTCGAAAATAAATATGTTTTGACGCATTCAGAGAAGTTAAAAATTCTAATCAAAGAAAACTTTAACCTTTGACGCAATTTTTGATGCTTTGAATATTTAATTTTGCTTCCTGTTCAGAAGTGATTTTTTTGTCTAGATAAAAATTTTCAATGACCTTAAAGTTTACGTAACTTTAATAAATGCATACATATTAGTATTTTTTGAAACAGCTATCTTTTGTAATTGAACTATGGACAAACAGTTACTCAAGTGTCCTCCATGACACATGCACCCGTGGATTAAAAGTTTTAGTCTATCAGATGTAACCAGCCATCTCCTAGCTAGTTTCATAACAAAGATAGTTTGAATTTATTGAAAAAGCTCTGAATGGAAAGTAAATGGAATAATTTTAAAGATTTGCAGAACTAGTTAGCTCATAACTGATATAGCTGCTTTTCTCCTTAAGTAAGTTTCACTTGTTCGCTCTTAATATATTCAAAATCTTTCGTTAGGTAGTGCATTGGTACTAACGTTTATGAAGCGGCAATAGTGACTTTCAGTCATGATGACATTCAAAATTTTCAATGAGAATTCTACAAGCCTTTAATTTTAAGTTCTCAAACTCAAACTTTAAATTAAGGCTTTTAGATTTAATACCAAGCCCAATTTGACCGGTGAGAACAAGAGGCTCTTTCTTGAAAATAGCGCAAACTCTAAATCTATATCCGGTTTCCAACGGTAATGATAAAATATGGAAACTAATATTTAATGATAACGCATTTTTTTGGGAGTCTTTGCACGATAGTTTATCTATTTCATTTTGTTTATTTTTCTTTATTCAGTTTAAAAGAATTCCGATTGGTTTTAACATATTTTACTGACTTAAAGTGTTAAAAAATTCGGCTACTAGCTATCTGAAATAATGTTTATATAGAAAGCACCTCAATAAATATTGCTGCCTAAGTTATGGTTCCAACATTTATTACAGTGTTTGCCTGAATTCTCAGTATTACATATTCCTTCGACCACAGTGCGTAGAATTATACGTTCCTATGGACGTTTTTTACAATTTCGGACCATCTATAATATCCCATTGTTAATCTATTGCATCTTTTTTAATTTATCTATATATCCATTCATTCATTTCAGTAAATTCATTACTCATTCAGTTGGAATTATCTCTTTTCTGGTTCAATTATTTCACTGGAACAAAATTTATGCGTTAAATATCATTGCGTGTGCTAGTAGAGATTCAAAGTGATAATGAAGATTTAATATCTGATAATTATATTATTTTCTGTAAATACGAAGGAAGGTCTTCAAAAGAGCAAAGGAAAACTAAGCCATGAATATAAATCTTAACGAATGTGTCGAGCATAACATTTTGAAGTATGAGATCTGAATAGAAGTGATGTCACAGCATTTTTTTAATTTTGACAGTCAATTTCTCTTCTTTCATTCATTCAAAATACAACCCTTTTGAAAGTGACCAAATCAAACTACTGCCTATGTCGCAATCAATGGTAAATAAAAAAATTATATTATTTCTAAATGATAATTTGTCCATTTTCATCACATTCTTCATTCAGAGGACAGCTAGGAGCTGCTGTAATACGGAAATCTTACATGTAATTTCTTCTCAAAAAATGAAACCAAGGTAAGGCTTGTAATAAATATTAAAGTACTCTTCACATAATCTACCCGAGTTTACTTGTACACCAGTGGGAAGAAAGCAAAGCCACACCAAACTTTTAAAGAACCCTGTAGTGGGGTATGAAAATATTACTGAGCCAATTGTTGTTTCAATCACTCTAAAGCAGTCAGTTATTGGTGATTGAATACGGCCTTGGTCATGAAAGTGAAGCAAACTGTCCAAGTTCGGTAAATATATAATCTAAAATTTTGCGCAATTCGGTACGATAGAAGTAGAGTATTGTATCCATTAGAAAGTAGTTTTTGACCCGCTTAAGAAAGTACGCTTGGTGCTGGGACCAACTTTTCCTATCCCTTAGGAAGAGTAGCCTCCACTGTTGGCTCACGCTTGATGATGACGAAAACTAATTCAAACATGGTATTAAATTTTTACTCACACAACTGAGTGAATTACTAGTTAGTACTTTGAAATTTTGTTAGCCGTATGCAAGTTGATCAGGTATAAGCCACATTATCTTTTACAGTTATCCAGCCCTCATGCATCCTCTTTTTATTTTTATCTCTTTCGGATAGATTATCAATTAAAATAAAATACTATTCAAGTACTCAATATTCTGGACTCATCATTATCGTTGAAAAAGTAACCAATCATCACTTTCGTTAACCAAAGACTTCTATCCGCAATTTTACAGAAGTGCTCTGACCTAGAGTGAAGAATTAATCTCGATTTCCTTTGTCGGAGAAATTGCCGGGCCGTGCACTAAATTAATAGGTTGTTAAAGGAAATAGTTTACTTCTCTCCGGTAATCACCCCAAGGGGGGGATGCAGAGTGGGTATTTCCCGAAGAACAGTACCGATGGATGTGTGCATTACAGAGTCACACCAAGGATCCAGAAATTTTATTCGGTTAATGAAAAAATATACCTTCCCCTCTGTTAAGTACAAAATAGCCATCAGTGTCCCTTAACAATATAGTACCCGAACTCTCCATTCTTTTGCAGATTGTGTGCATGATAAATTTTAGTGTTTTTCAGTGGATTCAGAACTCGCATCACTAAGTTACGGAGGAGACAATTATACCTCAAGGGTATTATTGTAGTTTTCGGTGGCCCCGCGCAGCCTCCGTTTCACCCCTATAAAATTTCGCCTTTTGAGCTCCTTGCGTAAAGGTCAACGTAGGAGCTTAGCAAAGCCACATTGTCTTATTTATTGCTCAAGAGCAATTATACACATCGATAGTTATTCAGATGATTACCATGGTGAGGAGCTTCGGCTATCAATCTTCCGTGAAGGTGGTGCTACGTTGAAGAAGTGACAAAAAGAGAGCCATTTGAAAAAAGCTGCGAAGTATTTCCTGTTAATGGCATATGTCAGCCTCGTATCTGCAATACATTAAGCTTCTTGTTTTCTTCTTAGTATACAATATTATTTACTATCACTGAGGCCCAAAAACGGTAAAAAAAACTTCCGATATTTTTGACTGCTTGCCGAATGAGCTGCTTTGGCGAGTCTTTTTACGAGAGAATTTATGAGGAAAATATGTAGAACTAATGTTTATAGGAGGAGCGACATAGGTAGTTCCCTTAGTACAGCTTAGCCTTCAAATAATTTTTTTAAGTTAGCTGTTATAGAAATAAGGGATTGTGCAGCATTTGTAGATTTAAGTACCGGAAACAGGGTACGAGGTTTGGCTGAAGTCTTCAGCAACGGAAAGTTCCATCTTTACTGTTGGGTTCTTGTTTCGACTAGGTTTGACGGAAGGCTGAAATAATTAGAACACTATTGACCCCAGTATGCCTCCTGTCACTATTTCGAATATCAAATCTATCAGATTTCAAATGATTTCTATTGAAAATATCACCACTGCCTCCGTAACAAAAGGATAAATGCTTTTCGGATCTCAATTGATCTTCCCGTTTGGAAATTATGGATATCTTGCGTCCCACCTATGGGACTCAAAACAATTATTGAATAGATAAACTTCTCGCTGTATCCTCAGTATCATTTTCAAGCACTGCTTTTCCCTCTGCATATAATGTTATTTTGAAACCGTAACTTACCGCAAATTCCTCTTTTTCATCCTGAGATCCATCCTAGACCCATTCTTCTTCAAGCCAGTCTTCCTACCCTCTCCCTTAAAAAAAGAAGTTCCAAACCCATTTTTAATAAATACAAATTCACTGCAGAAATTCATTTTCTATTTATGTTCGAATATTTAATCCTTTTTTCCAGAAGAAAACTTTTGACCGTGATCCAATTCGTCATCCAAATTCAGATCCGATATTTTATCGATCAATATTTTAATTTGTCCCCAATTCATGAAAATTTTAAATCCACAATATAGCCTCTCATTTTTCCGACCAAAGCCGTAAAAACTATCGAAGACAGTCCCCTATGTAAAGCTCGATAGTACCACCATAGTAGACCCAAAAACTATTACATTAGGCAGTCCGTCGGCTCACCTACGTCGTACTAACCATGAACAAACACAGCGTCCCACACCACCGCCAAATCAACCAGAGCCCGACGGCCCATGAACTGCCTGGCTTTCATCGCTCATTGGCCGAATGACTACAAGGCATTTTGATGAAGAATGAACAGGGAGCGCGTTTAGGAGTATAATTTCCGTCAATATTTGCAGGAGATAGAGGAACCGTAAAATACAGAGGAGGCGGGGAGGCTAAGGCGTACATGGAAGGAAAAGTTTAAAGATGAGGGTTACTGGGAGGACTCAAGCGATTAATTGGTGTAAAACCGTAGAGGTTGTTGTGGAGGAAGAAAAGAAAGGACAGAGGGTTAAACCGCAATATAGGACTACTTTGTTGTGAATAAAGCGTAGATTAAGGGTTTGAGGGATAAATGGAGGGCCTTGATATGTCCGAGGGGGGTATGTTAGTTTCAAGGACGAATATTTTGAAAAAAAAGCCCAATACATTTTCCTGGTAGTACTTCCTAGTTTTCTTTCTCGTCACAAGATTTCGTTTAATGCATTTTAGGGTATTCAGTTGGTTTTTTGAGAAATAAAGGTTATCAAAGGAGTCTGTGTAAGCCATAGTGTTTAGCTTTTTCTAGGACTAGGAAAGAAATAGGAGACAAATTCAGGTGCAGAACGTAATATTTGGAAATTCGTGAGCAACTTTTGACACAAAAATCATTTATTTCACATTAGTCACTGAGAATAGGTGGTATTCCAGGCTCCCTCTATACTCATGTTTATCTGCTTGACGCTTCATCCTGATTTTCTCCTGGTGTTCCCACAAATATTATTCAGTAACAATTTTATCGCTTGCAACATCTCCGTTCTAAGATAATTAATTTTGAAAATCTCATCCTCGCCGATTAACTCATATCAAATACCATGCCAAAGTTGGAGCTGAGCCGAAACGCTCGACTACCCAGACGACCATGTTTTGCATATTTTTCACGGAAGAGAAAAGACTACGCACTATGGAAGGCATCATTCTGCTGGTTATCGATTTGGAAAAAAAGGTGAAGGTTTAGATGATGTATTCTTGGAAGATTTAGTCAACTTTATCTGAAATTAACGTAGGCAACCACAATTGGCTGAAAAATTAGTTCCAAATCGTTAACTGAGGGAGAGCTATGCTACCTTTAAGGACACCTTGAGGCGCAAGTAAATCACTACACTCAGAGGTTTATCAGCAGTAAGGACTCCAATGCACTAGACCCAAAGTCCATACAATCGGTCATCATAGAGGCACAGATTATTTCAACTTTATTCATATCAACCCCTTCGCACCGTCCCAAAAGATACTACGCACCTTCACCCTGCTGCAATAAAGTAATACAGCACTACATAAAAAACTGAGAAAGAACGATTGCTTTATCGCAAATTCTGCCACTGTTAGGCATGATCCTATTCCGATCTAAGTACTAAGAGGTTAAAAAATATATATTTACTATCTTAATACCAGAGTTACACGCAAAATAGCAGTACGGGCAAAATAAAATTTTTGTGTGCTTTTTCTTTTGAAAGATATTTCTTGGGGCATGCATGTGAAAAGGTTAAAAGGGGCGTCATTCAGAGACAAACTATAACTGCCAATGTGTAATGCGTTTTTCCTACTCGCTGGTTTCCAGTCCGTTTAATAGGGCGACTCAGGCATGTTGCTCACCTCTTAAGGTAAATGCTCACACTTACTCTTCGTAAACCCTAATGTGACATTCAGCTTTACCTCTTGAAGTGACAGTGTTTTCTAAAATTTAAGTTGCTCAAAAAATTCCCCTTTCCAAGAAAAAAACTACCTTAAATCCATCCCTTTTGCCTTCTTCTTTGTGAAACTTATGACGAAGCCGGCCGGAAGCAGGTAGCTTGACCACTTCGATACCCCAAGGGGATGTTTTTTCATGATCAGTGTGGCCCTTTAAAATTTGAAACATTTAGGAGATAAACTGCAACTAAGATACTATACGGGCACATGATTATACATTTTGCAGTGGAAGGCGGAAAATTGATTTGTCAGAAAACAGATCGGATAAGACCATTTCGATTTTTAAAACCGTAACAACAGCAAGGACAACAATGACCATACGGAGCTAGTTACAACAAAGCCGGAACCACCTCTGGTATGTAGATCAGCTTGGAGATAATGGAACAATTGAGTTAAATATGAAAGCAATCATCTGCCTCTCGAAGCCCCAAGACAGTATTTTTCATCGTTTCCAAGGAATACTTCCCGTCCCTCTTAAATCGTTTCGTTCGTAATCCCCTATTTTATGTGAATCGCCGGGCTTTTACTGTCGTACTATATGTCTGGATTGGCATAGATATATTATTCGTTGCTTCATCCATGCGAAGAACATATCTGAACAGCGAATGAGGCCCCAGACTCACCTTCCTAAAGATACTTTACTCAGTTCTCACCATGTTTCCGTTGTGCAATAACATCCTATCTGATGTATTTTCTCCCTTGAACCCTGCTGCATTTAACGTCTTTCTTAGTAATAGCTCATGATTGCGTCAGGCTAAGGGTGCCCGAAGATAAAAATATGTAACTCTTTCATGATGCTTGGGTGGCAGCTTGATTTAATTTACTCAATGGTTACCTAGCACTAACCTCTGCATACGAGATGGCCAATGGGGCCAATATTGGCTCAGTTGTCCTGATGTACCATCCTCCTGTCATTTTTCCTTTTTCCCTGCTCATTACATGATTTCCGCCCCTCTCTCTCCTAACCGTTCTGAACAATCCAATAGCAGCCGATTTACCTGTAATCCAGCTCAGTTTACTTCGCCTAGAATACAAGAATTCCTGAAATTATTCTTCATGCCTTTCAGAATCACTTACTACTGAGTTTTTCGATTGAAAGTATCATATTTTCACTGCCTCATTTACGGTTGTTTCCCACACTCGTCACTTGTCTTTCACTGCTTCCTCGTTCTCATTACACTCTTCCTCTTTTTCACTAAGCGGGAACTTCGCAAATGATATTACTAGACTTTTGACTCCTATGCGCATTTCAATGGGAAAACTGAAGTTATTCTATTAACGATCATTAATTTTTTCTATTAATGTTTCTCTCTATGTCTGCTTTACTCCAGGAAGTTGCTGATTCTGTATATCCTTCTCTTTTTCTATTTTATGTAAAATCAGCTCCCTCTTTTACAGTGATTAATTTCACCTCCTCAGTTTATTTAATTGTCTTTCAACCTCCAATATGTTTCTTTTTATAATCAAGATTTAGACGCATATTTTTCGCCGTAAATTATCCCTTCAAAGGAAATATTTAAGTAACTATCACTGAAAGAATAAATGGGGCCTATATTCGATTCATTTGGCCTCCCAATATGAGCATTCGACGCTATTTGAACCCGTCGAGCTGAAGCAAAAAATACTCTTGGCTCTCCAGAAGCAACCAATCGACATTTGAATCCCTTTTTGAAGCCAAAATGCCCAGAATATGCCCCTAACGCTTTATTTATATATCTCTGCATCCTTGTCCCATCACTGTCTCCCTTCTCTGTTTTGGCAAAATATACCCAGAGGAATACCTTTTCTGACAAAAAAGAAGCGCTTGACTGCATTGGTAACTCGTCACCTTGTAGAGAGAGAGAGACAGGAAGCAGTACAGGGACTTGGAAGAGGGTAGCGGAAAGAAATGGGAGTGCTTAGAAGAGTAAAAGGCCCGGAACTTTTCTACGGAGTATAAGAAGAGGAGGGGGGAATAGTCGGGTGATGATGAAAAGGAGTGCGAGGAGTCGGGGATGAAGAAGAGGCTTTACAACAGGGTCGCATGTGAAAGGAATGAATGAATTGGCTAAAGTATGTGTTTCCGGCCCTGGAACCGTTTGGTGGGGCGCTGGGTGAGCTAAATTTCTTGCAGGAAATGGTAGGACATTGTGATCCATTCATGGTTGTGTGTGGGAACTGAACGGGTACTCATGATGCATTGAAAGAACTATTTGGTTCTGAACTAGAACATGAAGATTTTGAGGGGCATATTTGTCAGTTTCCATCAAATATATTTTGATAAATTAATTGAGTCCATGCGAAGTATTCTCATTGGTTTTCTGGCGCTTTTTATAGTGTTATCCAGATTTTAGCTTGAAAAAAAATTCGGAATAACCTGAATACACATCTTATTTCAGGAGATGTAAAGCAAGTCGGGAGTCAAATTCGAACGGAAAAGTTTCGAGCAGCTCTGCAGCCTTTAGGCGAGGTATCAGAGCCTGACCCATTATAATCGTTTACTAGAGTAATGACTATTCTTTCACTTCTACTCCCAACCCTTGCCAGTTAACGTCTTCTGTAGCAATTTAATCGCCTATAACTACTATTATATTGAGTAGTTGACGGGTTTTTTTTCGTTGACACCATTTTCAGCCTACCAGTATGCTATAGTCTTGGAGTGGTTGTAATGAAAATTTTCTGAACAATATATTTGGCATGCTACGCTGGCTGCGCTGGATGAGCTGGCACTCTTCTCTGGTTGGATAATATTTTGGCACTATTCCCTGGCTGCGCTGGCATTGGCATGCAATTTTTATTCATTTATTTTGGCATACTGCGCTGGCTGCGCTGGCACTGGGATACAAGTTTTATTTAGGTTTTTTTAGAGGGATGCTTTGCATTGTACTGTAGAGGTGCAGAGCTGGAAAAGGCACTGCGAAGGTGCTACAAATTTCGGCAGTTGGGAAGTGTATATAAGGAGAGATATGAGTCAAATTTTAGGAGCACCTAGTGGGGAGCAAGCCCTAGTGAGACTAGCCTCCGAAAACTGGAAGTGCAACCGGGTAAGAAAGGGAAAACAAAATAAGGAGCTCCCTGAACTACCGCGGACATTTGCTGTAGGGTCTAAGGTTATGGTCATTCTTGGGAATTCTTTACAACAGACTGTGAAGTTGCCCGCATTCTGTACGAAGTATTCCAATCCGTGCGTGATAGCGAAAGTGAAGAACCAAAGTTACGAGCTCTGGTCAAGTTCTTGGCAGAAGTCGAGGAGGGCTATTCATGCACGAAGACTCATCCCGTATCATGAGAGAACCGAATATCTTTTTATGACTGGCACCTGCAATGTCCCACGGAATTTACTGGGGCATAATTAAATGGTGCTTAGAATTGGCGGAAGATGAGCTTGGGAATTAATTGGTTCATTTCCGGGAGAAGATGCCGAAAATCAAGTGATTCTACATTTCTTCATCAACATACCACTTTTTTCAGATCTCTGATGGGTCCATTTCTTTCATTACACGACCACAGAACCCATATAATACTAGGCTGTGGGGGTTCCAGTGCAGTTGCGCCTGGGAAACTGTCGCAGACATACTTTAACTTAGTTCAAAACGCATTTTGGTTTCTGGAATCCCATTTACACGTCCAAATTTGGCGCTATGACCTAGCTACATATGTGTAGTCTAAACAGGTCCCCTATCCGCTATTGGATCCATACGTTCCGCCTCCCTAGAATGGGAACGCAAATGAGGTCGAAGAACCCCCTGCGGAAGTAATAATGGCCAAAGGCGGGTCTTCGGAAGAGTCCGGCTACCAGAGAAGGGGCAGCAGGTGGCCTCTGAGGAAGGCACGGGCCGGTTCGAGCACCGCCGATGTGCGAGTGAGCCTCCGTCACGCGAAACTTCTAGCCCCACATACATAACCCCGCCATACAACTATATACAACACATAGTCGCTGGGAAGAGGTATTTTCGTGGCTTCGCGACCTTGGAGACAACAAGGACGACACTCAAGTAATTTCCGAGTTCATGGTAAGTATTTATCTATGTTTTCGGTCGCTCTACATAGCGAATCTCTCATACGACGATGCATTACTGTTGATGAGTTTATTCTTCTCCATTAGGCACCCCTTTTAGAGATCTTCGGGAAAAGTTTTCATATCAAATGTATTATTTCACTGTGGGAAGATTTGGATATATTAGAGAAGAAGAATGTATTTGACTACATCTTGCCATCATCAAGCCGATATATGAGGTCATAAAATGAAGTGAAGTGCCCTTGAAGAGAACGTACTTCTTGAAGCACCATATTTGCAATAGCCTACTTTATTATCCGTTTGACGGGCCCTACATTCTCGAAAACAGGCTGAGGGCATCGGAAGAAGAAACAGAAGAGCAATAGCTAGTCAGGACGCTCGTCTTAAGCCAGGGAACATAATTCTATGAAAAATTTCGGATTTTTTTTCGGAATGCTGCGCTTGCTGTGCTAGATGGTCTGTCACTCTGAGCTGGCTTTATATTATTTTGGCATGCTCCGCTGGCTTCTCTGGATGAGCTGGCACTCTGCCCTGGCTGGATAATATTTTGGCACTCTGTCCTGGCTGCGCTGGCACTGGAATGCAATTTTACCTTATTTATTTGGCATACTGCGCTGGCTGCGCTGGCACTGGGATGCAAGTTTTATTTTCGATTATTTTGACAGGGGTGCTTTGCATTGTACTGTAGAGGTACAGAGCTGGCAAAGGCACTGCGCAGGTGCTATAAATTTCTGCAGTTCGGAGTGTATATAAGGAGAGATATGAGTGAAATTTCAGTAGCACTTAGGGAGGAGCAAGCCCTAGTGAGACGCGCACCAAACTAAGTCATACAAAACATAGAGTATGAAGGAAGCTGACAGAAAAGTTCAAATCCAGTCCCCAATAGTTGGGAAGTTGAGATTCAACATCAGACCTAAGGACTTTTTCTTTACTCCAGTCTCAGAGCATAGGTGGTTGAGCCTGCCCCTTCAGAGTTGGCTATTAGGGCAGTCGCTAAGCTATCACACCCACTCCTCCCTACCGCCCGTTAACGTCTACCATAGCACTTTAGTCGCTCGTAACGACCCTCAGCTCGGGTAGTTAGTGGTGTCCTTTTCCTCCAGAGCCATTTTCACCTTATCAGCGTACCAGTTATTTCGGACCCCCACGTCTATACAATCTGTTCCCATTCGAATGCCATTCTAGGAGTTCATGGTCATCATGTGATGTTGTGTAGTACTCTTGCAAGTAGCGTTCACCGCCACGACGTTCTACGTGACGAGCTTACTCGATGCTTTCACCATACTGCTCTCCACCATGGTGTTTGTAGTTCTCGAGAATGGCGCTTTCCCGATCCTCATGACATTCACTCTGGTTTTCTTTTTGCCCCGCAGCTACCCAGAAATGAACGATAGGCTCGTATAGACCGCATCCACATCTCTTTCTCTTCCCCAACCCAGCTTTGCCTCAATGCTTTCATAAAAGAACACGATTTCGCCTTCAGCCGTCAGGCCTTCGGTGTATCTGTTATCAGACAGTACTACTCTTCTGGATTTGCTCATCGTCCTCCACTTCACACGTCGCCAGAAAATAATCAGAAAAGCGACGAAATCATCATGTTTTAAGCGTGTTCTTCGGCATCGACATTCATTGTATGGTCCTTCATGTCTATAAGTCCATCGGGGCCTGATTTGATCAAGCCGTGCAGGTGATAGCGCACCTTTCCGCCAGCAAGCGTGGTACTTCCGTTGCCGCTGAGAAAAATTCTTTACTCATTCGACTGGTTCACCTCGTCCAGTATGTTGCTACTTATGGCAATAGTCTCCGTCTCGAGCGGACTCCCCGTTAGGCACCTACTGTGTAGTCCCAGGCCCTGCGCGATGTGGCGCTAGAGGTCTCACTACTATTGCTCATTAAAGGGGAAGGTTTGGGTGTTTTACTCTTGGAAGGTATATTCGATCTATCCTAAAGGTGCCGCGTTTCTGGATGCGGGGAATTGGGGGGGGCTACTGATTACGTATGTGTAAAGTGTGATTCTATAACCGATTTGGAGCCTCGGGAGCACCTAGTAAAACAGTTCTTTCGCTATACCTCTGGTTGAGTTCTTCTGGGTACGGAGCTTTCAATGCCTCTCTGGAAGCGACTGCCTTCTAAAGCTCAGGCATCGTACGGGCCAGCTGCAAAATCATACTTTAAGCTCAATTACGTAAATCTGGGAGAATGTTTGGGTGTCTTTACTGTTGGAAGATATATTCCATCGTAAATCTATAAATTACGAAAGTTCAAATTAGTACCCGTTTTGCAACGTTCATCACAGGGCGACTCCTGACAATATAAGTTATTCACGAGAGGCCAAAAGTGATCTCTAGTGGCAATGTGACTCCCTTATATTGGGCTAAGGGGGAAACGGGAGGTTAATCTACTCTAATGGAAATGTTGGCTAAAGCTTGCAGAGTAGATGTGAAGCCAATGTAAAAATTATGTCGGGCTAAGTGATGTTTCAGGTGGTTTACTATTTAGGAATAGTTGACGGTTCTTTTTCCAAGACTAGCATACACCGGGGGATAGCCGAACCACACTTTTCAAAAATTAAAGAACCAAATCATTTCTCTTTTTCAAGATAATGGCGTGGAATGGCTGGTTCCGCCCTGTAATACGTTGGTAAAAAGGCTGGAAGAGACCAGCGAGGTTCATTGGATGTACCAACTGTGGTGGTAAATCGTTATGGGTTGTACAATGTCGCACAGAGGCGTGCGGAGGGTATTCATAAATTAACTACCAATGCGGGCGGCGGGTAGAAACCTGTCGCGCCTGCATTATTTGGAGACTAAACGCAAAACGGGTAACGAAGTCGCGGAGCTCCTGTTGAGGGGAGGAACCGCGACGGGAAGCAGCGAAGGGAGCAAGGCGGCGGAAAAAACCCTTACCGTCGTCGCCCAAGGCGCCGTAGATATCAATCCCGACAGGGGAGAGAAAGATATCGTTTTGGTTGCAGTAAGTGCCGTAATGACGATGTTTCTCGCGCTCTGCGAGTGTCGCGGCGGCGCCGGCAGTAACCGTACTTGGCGAAATGTGGCGGCGTGCGGAGGGGTGGGCAACAGTAACGTCGACGGCTATATCGGTACTGTGAAGCCCGTATGCAGCGGGTATGTAAATATCCATTCGTAGCACGGGGGACTCCGAATGCCCAGATGAGTCGGGAACCTGGTGGAGGAGCGGATGTTCGACGAGGGCGACGATCCCAACTTCCTTGCAGTAGCGGGCAAGAACGTTGCGGAGGATGTGGTGACGACGAGTCATTCCGTCTTCGTATTTGCATAATACTTAACGGAAACCAAACGCAATCATTGTGGGTGCGGATTTTCCCATTCCAATCTGTCAGCCCCTGTCATTAATACAGCACAAAATTGCGGCAGAAGTGACAGGACAGTACAGTACAGTACAAATACTGTCCTCAGACTCCTAATCATATTTATTTATGCTGAAGTTTTATAGGTCAGAAACTTAGAAGACCTTACAGCAGATAAATCAAGGAACAATGTGACGGAGTATACTGTTGTATGCATCTGCCGCGTGGAACTAATTCAACCAGCTGAGCGCCATAAATAAGAGCATAACAGATAACGGAGAACTGTTCTAGCAATTAGGAATCATGAGCGATGTCCTTCAAGACTGCGTTGTCTACAGAGCAACCACAATTTAAGCAGCCCGTCATGCAGAAGTGCAGTATCCACTTCGGCAAATACGATTTGTGCCGTCTCGCACAGTCAAATGATTTGAGAGTATGCTTGTCCAAAAGTCAGAATGAGTACTTACATCTGAAAAGAGAGGACGTATTTGCATGATGTGCAGTGTTTAAATGGACAATTCTTTCGGTTTTTTGAAACTCTCAGAGAAAAATTATTTTTTCACAGCGCAGTCCCTCTGAGATACCGTGGTACTGTATGATACATTGCCTTTTCTAGCGCTCATATACCGTACATGTGTACTGCACAGTACAGCAGTTGCTTTAAAGGTGACGCACGAAACATGTGGGATTTGTATACATTCATATTTCCTCATTTAAAATATTGTCGAACAAAATCTGAGAGTTTAATTAATAATTGATTAGGAGCTAATTTTTTACTGCTGTTGAAAATAAACTCAGAAACATATCCCAATATCTTGTCTTGGTGTACATTTCCAGACATGACTGAATTGTGTGGAGTTGGGAGCTGTTACGAGCAAATGCAGCGCATCCTTGAATGTCCTCTTCGACAACAAAAATTAATACTGATAGAAAAAGAGATTAGGAACATGTGCATTACGTACATGTACAGCTAGATGTAGTTTACCAAAGCAAAATTTTTAGTGAGAATTTTCGTTACTTAAATAAGAAAGAATATTAATGCATTCAATATCTACTGTAACAAAGACATGCTTACCTCCACCTTAGGACATCTATGTTCCGAGTGAGAGCCAGACATTTATTACTCGTACAGATTTCCACACACATATGTCTCGTGAAAACTAGTTTCGTAGAAACTTAAGTACATACAGAGATGATATTAACTAGTTACGTTTCTTTATCTTTAATGGACAGACAACGCAACCAGTACACGGGGAAAGCATCACAAAAAGCTCTCTTCGTCCTTTTCAGATTGCGCAGAAGAGAGGATTGTAAATACATACTGATACGATCATGTCTAGAAACTCTATCGAGCACGAAAGCCATGCACGTATGACATTTGACAACCTCATCTTTCATCTCCATATTATAAAACATTTACTCAATGACTTCTTTACTATTACTTAAGCATCTATCTTGACTTCTCTCACGTTGACAGTCCAACCCTTCAGTTAAAAGCGATACTTGCAGTCAACTCTCAATCAGAAAACAATCACACAATCGAAAAAGGCAGAGCGCAATGAGTCTTCCCGAGGTATCACACGCAAGTACATCTTTGGGATCGGCGATTTATTGATAGTATCCAACCTGAATACATCCGTCTCCTCAACGAGCACGACGACATCGGCCGCCCAGATGTGGGCCAGCTGCCCACTGCAATCTCTGTTCTTCTCTCGGCCACCCAGTTCCGTACGCCTCATTTCAACAATGGTGAATATTGCCTCCCGTACACATCCTCAGGTCACAATGACTATCGAGCTAGACACAAACGCACTACCACAATCTCAATCGAGGCTTCACAGATACGCAGCTCCGAAAGATTTCCCAGCTTGTCTGGAGTGACCTGTCCGAATCTGATGTCGCAGCCGCACTCGTCAAGCTTGTCGGCCCTACCGTCGTTGGACTGAAACCTGGGATTAACATTCCAGACGATATTGTCGAAGCAATGAGTGAGATGGACCTTGCAAGCTTTTTCCAACCCGCTGCAATACTTCCGGGCTCGCTCGGCACGCAGGCAGATAGAGAAGTGGGTGGAAGAGCTGGAACAGTTCCAGAACGAGGAACATGTCATCGACATTGTTCACGATTTGGTTAACGTATATCTCGGATTCACGCGTGGTCTCGTGACACTTCGCAAGATGAAGGACAACGATGACCTCGAGTCCTTTCTTAGTTCTAATCCTATTCTGCCTGTGTCCGCGAGGACTCCACTGCGCGACACAACAGTGGGAGGGCTCTTCGAGGGCGAGCCGCTAAGAAAAGACCGGACAACAATGTGATGAAGAACGGGGAAGCGGCCAAAGAAACTGGGAATATAGAATTTGTGTTTGGAATGGGAGGAAATGTGAGACAATGTCCATTTAGACACTTATTTTTGTCGACTTGCAAGTAGTGGATGAGCGCGAAGGGAGCTGATGTCGTCGATGGAAATGGCAATTTTATAGAATGGGGTTTACAATTGCAAGGGCTTTACTTGTGGTGACTAGATTTAGAGAATAACTCAGTCGAAATCCTAAAGTTTTCTTAGTACTTGAATAAATCGACGGCCATTTATTGAGCCCCGATTACTCTACAAACACCGGACAAGATCGGATACTAGGGCGACGGGAGCTGTCGGTGGCACGGACTTTTTCGACGTGACATTGGTAAACCTATTGCCCTTGCTATTCCAAAGCGGCGAGGGTCAACATTCTCACGAGCCTCAACACAGCCCACATGGAGAAGGAGCGAACAGAACATAGATTTCTTGTTGAATTGTCGGGGAAAGCAGGCTAGTTGCCGTCTTCATCTCAAATCTCAGCAGCTGGTCCAGCGGCGTTCGCCATCGTCAGGGAACTTGTGAGAACTGTCGCCAGTCGCGTGATGGAACGGGTTCTTTTATGTACAGCGACACTGCATTGGTAATAAGCTCCAATGTGGCTTGTTTGCTTGTTGGTCTCCCCTCTACTTGCTGGTAGAGGGAAAGTTTTGGGTTTCTTTTCGTCTTGGAAGACATATTCGATCTATCCTAAAGTTTTTCAGACAACCACAATCGACTCACAACGGTGTACCGGTACAGTAATGGGGGAGGAACCACGCATTACTTATCTATCATCGCCGAAAGATACATCGCGATGTTTCTTAATACTGTATCCTCACATGGTTTCAAATATGTCTGCTCCCGGCGCTCGGCCGACGTCGCACCCGTCCTAGATCCAAGAGCCTAATACGCGTTGACCTGCAAATACGAAGGCGAATGACTCGTTGACATCATGTCCCCACAACGTCCTTGCCCGCTACTGTAAAGAAGTTGGGATCGTCGCCTTCGTCGAGCATCCACTCTCTACAGGTTCCCAACTCGTCTGGGCATTCGGAGTCCCAGCGTTACGAATGGACACTTACATTCCCGCTGCTTCCGTGCTTACAGTACCGATGTCGCCGTCGACGTTATTGTTGCCCACCCCTCCACTTACCGCAACATCTCGCCAAGTACGGTGACAGCAGACGCCGGCCACACTCGGCAGGGCGCGAGAAACATCGTTACTACGGCACTTACTGCTACCGAAACGATATCCTCCTCTCCCCCGTCGGGATTGATATCTCTGGCGCTTGGGCGACGACGGCAAGAGTTTTTCCGGCCTCCTTGCTTCCTTCGCTGCTTCCCGTCGCGGTTTCTCCCCGGAACAGGGCTCCGCAACTTCGTTACCCGTTTTGCGTTTAGTCTCCAAGTGATGCAGGTGCGACCGGTTTCCACCCGCCGCCGCATTCGTAATTAATTTCTGAATAACCTCCGCACGCTTCTGTGCCACACTGTACAACTCGTAAAGATTTACACCCACAAATATTCCAGTAAAGTGTCTCTTTTCTATGTATAGTAAATGAAACCCTCACAGCCCCGTAAATACATTCTTATCAGTAGACATACGTATAATGTGTGAAGAATGTTATAACCTAGTTTCGTTACTGCCATATAAGTCGGGGTCACGGTGGGTTCGTTCACACATACCACTCCGTCGGTCCCTCCGCACACTTCACTGCCATACTATACAACTCATAAAGATATACCCACCATTGCGCCAGGTCCAGGTCTTACTTTTTCACCCTGCCCGCCATGCCCGATAAGCAATTACCCGGAAACATTCGATGTACATACCGATCGTCTCATGAACTGTTTGCATGGAGCCTGATAGGGGTAAATAGTTGGGAGAAGAGATACTCAGAACCAACTACCCCGAGAAGGAGGTGTTGCAAGCGACAAAAGTGCTACCGTGGTATAGTTGAACGAACAAAAAGGAATTTTATGGAGAGAGTTGAGAGGGCTACAAGCAAGTATGGAAGGGGCAGGTCTACCACTGATGCTCTGGGACCAGCTTTAAAAAAATTTCTCGGGTCTGAGGTTGACTCTCAACTTCCTACTACTCAGGACTTGGCTTGAAGTTGTCTGCCAACTTGCTTTATGATTTGCGTGTGACTTATTAGTTGAGCGCCCCGCTCAGGTATGCTGGCTCCCAAGTACTCCTACGATCTCATGCAAACGGCCCCTTATAGAGTTTTCAACCTCACGATCTGTAGCACCTATACAGTAGAAGAAGAAGTTTAATGCGTTCAGTATCTACTTTGGACTGCGCACGTCCTAACTATATGGTTAAGATCTAAGCGGATGTACTTCGTCGTCCATGCTGATCGGTGCTCGCGACAGGATAGCTTCAGTACCCATGCGCCATATCGGCCGCACAGTACGGTGCAAAGCATTCCTCTAAAAATATTTGAAAATAAATTTTCTAAGTACACTGACAGCGCAGCCAGTTCAGCGTGCTAGCTCATCCAGTTCAGCATGCCAGCTCATCCAGCGCAGGATGCCAAATAATATCTATACTTTTCATTATATCGGTTGTACAATGTTGCACAGAAGCGTTTGGAGGGTATCATAAATTAACTACGGATGCAGGCGGAAAGGTTCCGGGGGTTCTGATGTAAAGGCACGCCGCAGCAGCCGTCATGTCCAATGCGGCTGCTTGATGGCTGGCTTGAAGGAAAAATTTTATGGAGGTAGTTCTTTCCCCATTACTGTGTCGGTATACCCTTTTTGAGTCGGTTGTGGTTGTCTGGAAAACCATGGGATAGATTGGATATATCTTCAAAGAGTAAGACACCCAAACCTTTCCCGATGCAGGCGGGGTGGAAGACTGTCGCTCTGGGAATACATTAATAACCTTGGAGACCCTCATTGCGAAGTAACTTTGTCTTTTCCGGTCTTCTGTGCCAACAGCGTAGCTGCTGTATCGCAACACGAATGGCATTGGGAGTTGCGTATATTGGAAGTACGATAACCATGTCTGAGAACATTGGAGACGTTTAAAACGTCAAGTTCAAGATTTAACCGCCTGCATTACTTGAATACTAAACGTAAAACGGGTAATGAAGTTGCGGAGCTCCTGTTCCGGGGAGAAACCGCGACGGGAAGCAGCGAAGGAGCAAGGAGGCCGGAAAAACTCTTGCCGTTGTCGCCCAAGGCGCCATAGATATCAATTCCGACGGGGGATAGGAGGATATTGTTTGGGTTGCAGTACGTGAGTTAATGACGTTGTTTATCGCATTCCTCGGTAGCGCCTGCGGTAACCGTACTTGGCGAGATTTGGCAGCGTGCAGAAGGGTGAGTAGCAGTAGCGTCGACGGCGATATCGGTACTGTGAATTCCGTATGCAGCGGGTATGTAAATCTCCATTCGTAAGGCGGCGGAGTCCGAATGCCCAGACGAGTTGGGAACCTGGTAGAGTAGTGGATGCTCAACTAGAGCGACGATCCCAACTTCCTTACAGTAGAGGGCAAGAACGATGCGAAGGTCGTGATTTCAACGAGTCATTCCGTCTTCGTATTAGAATAATCAACTCGATCAACTCGGAAAGATTTACCACCACCACCAGAAGTCATTGAAGAAATACTACTAAAGCAGACGACGAGTGCTCACCTAGTGGGCTGTCATTTTTCAAGAAAAAATTAATAGTAGATTGACCATAAGTTTTGTTCCTGGTAATTATCACACAAGACATCAAGTGCTGCTGTAACTCGATGGTAGAGCGTGTACTCATTTTCTCTAGAACACACCCTCGTATCGGCTGTACTCGTTCTAACGATGTGTTGGTTGAATAAAGTCACCTCACACCTGTGTGCTGCACTTGTCCGGTTTTGTGCACCGTCAGAATGGGCTTCATGACCGGCTCATTGCTGCCCTCCGCAGCGCTGCTCAAAATTAAGGTGTTCAATTGTTTCGAGAACACCGTTTTTGGGATCCACCGCTTTCCTACCCCCGCTCTGTCCCTTCCGCCCCTCCCTTGGAGCGCCTCCGACATGCCGCCCGCCTTCTCAGGCAGGTGTCTGGTTATACCGAATCCTCTAAGAAGAGACTGTGACTAGACATATTTGTAGAAAAATACCGCCTTTTTCCATCCACAAAATCTTAATTGTGTGGATGCTTCAGTTATTGACGTATATTTCTTTTAAAAGTTTTTTAGTTCAGCTGAGCTATTGCCAAGATCTCTATACGAGTTGCCATAGAGTCAATTCAGGAATATCAGCCTTCTCTGAGGATTTCCGTAAATGCGATCACTCCCACCAAGGTCAGTGAGCCTGGCTCAACTCAAAGCCAAGTTTAAACACTTGGTACTGCATGAAAGGGCATCTGTTCAGTTATTTTGCAGAGCGAGGTGGTGTTTCTTTTTAATACTGAGAAGTTATATTCAGAAAAACTAGGTAGTGCTAATCAAGAAAAGCGAAGCCACGAAGGACATTTGCGGACAAATTGAAGTCTAGCCCCAAGTAGACAGGAAGTTGATTATCAGCTTTAGACAGAGGAACCGATATTTTACTCCACTTACATATTTTACGCCACTTACATAGCATAGATGATATAGTATGCCTCGTTTAGAGTTATCTACTAGAGTAGTCACTCAGCTTTCACACACACTCCTCTTCATCGTCAGTTGGCATCTACTATAGCACTTTAGTCGCTCGAAACGACTATCATCTCGGATATTTGATGATTATCTTTTCCCTTGGTGCCATTTTTACCCTAGCATCATTTCCATCGTGGACTACAAATTTGTGCTTCCCACATGGATTCGATGTCTCTGCCGTTAGCTCACATTCTACTTTTTACACTCATGCTGGCTCTGCGTCTCACCTGGTCCAGAAGGAAACTAAAATTAGACGTCATTTTGCAGACCTTTGCGCTCACTGAACAATTCACCAGCAAACAATGTCTGTGGATGTAGCTTTTTAGGGAGCGTAGTTCCTTCCGCACTGATATGTCCGTATACCCTTTTTTAGTCGATTTTGGTTGTTTGGAGAACTGCGGGATAAATCACATTTATATTCCAAGAGTTAAACACTCAAACATTCCCCCCTCATGTTTGTTGATATTTATTGTAGCATTGGGTCTGGTTCCGAAATGGGTGGTCAGTAGGTAGCAAGTTTCATCGCCCTAAAGAATGGAACTTCACCAGTGTCCGAAAAAGAGAAGCAATTCACCAGATTTATTCACCTCATCTTTGACTACACTACTTTGTCAGTAAATCGCCGTTGCCTTTACAGTGGCCCTGCTAGATAGTAAGCTTTCCCCCAGTTTTGTCCTCTAAGTAAAGTGATGCACTTCACAAAGTAGCGCCCATGGGAGGGCTTCTGGTAGCTGTTATACGCAACTGCAATGCCCCATGGAATCATCGTTGAAAAACACATAAAAGATCCAGGTTAGTTAAGTAAGTCGTTAATATATCTTGATTTTCACAATCATATAAAGTTATCTGCTATCCCAAGCTTTCTTCTCTCTGATTTTCAGTGTGAACGCAAACTTTATCCAGCAGAGCTGCCTGCATCTCAAGCTATCACCCCATCCTGCCGGTACCCATGCCTCTTTATTTCCTACTGGAGTAAGTTTCAAAGATACTTATATTCTAGCTTTTCGTCCGGTTCTAAACTCTTAACCTATAAAATGTCCCTTGAGATTGCCCTCAGCTGCCAAGCACAGTTCCAAAAAATAAATTTCCGTCTTCATCCTACAGACTTGAAACCCAGTCTACTCTGGAGGCTACTGCAAATTCCAATGAGCACGCACAAACAAGCATTCCAGACTCGCAATATTGCAGCATTTGAGCGGTAATCTATGAAACGGAAAATATTTCCCGGGTTTACGGCACGAAGTTGTACGGAAGTGCCAGAGATCAACTAAGGTAACTTTGTGAACATTGGAATACTAAACTTTATAAGTATTGAAAAACTTTTAAGTTGGTTTTTCATATCGAATACAGTGATGGGAAATTGTGAAACAAATTTTTATCAGAGTTCAACGATTTTTATTTGTTATTAATCATCGAAAATGGGTTTATCTTTTTCACTGGCTCATGTTTAATACTGTATTACATATGAAGCAATTTTTTATGTCTGCCAGTTAATTTTTAAATTCAGTAGTTATAATTACTGGAATTATATTGCCAGAATATTACTATTTGGATTAATGCTCATCTGGGTAATTATTCAAATATTATAGACATGAATTTGGTCTGCAATTATTATTATAATGATGGAATCATCTTTTAGGTTTTCACTCTGATCTGTGGTATAAAGAGTTTCTGGCTGTGAGAAAATTTAGCAAGTCTCGGACCATCGACCTTTCTCCGTCGATCAATAAATATTGATTTTCTTTTTATTATTATTCTCAGTCCTATTCAGGTAATTTATTATTCATTTATTTAGAAAAAACCATTTTGGGTCTACGTATACCACTTAATTTTTTACAAATTTACACTGCACAGGCTAATGGAAATTTCACCGTATTTCCATTCGCAGTAAACTAGCTCAAACGTTTCGCATTTACCAAAGTGTGAATCAAATGATCAAACATCACTGTCTGCCCTAGATTAAATGATCTTGATACCTTCCAACTTAATTAAACTCTTTCTTTGGGGCTGTGCTGGCCTTCTGGCCATTATTTAAAGCAGAATGTTTTAAGAAATTTAGTCATGGAAGATGTATTAGATATAGTCCATGGTTTTTCAGACAACCATAATCAACTCAAAAAGTGTTTACCGACAAATTAACGGGGAAAGAACTAAGCTCCCTAAAAAGCTACCTTCAGGCCAGCCACCACGGAGGCCTATTTAAAGTGCTACTCGCAACCCCGAAACTACTTAAATTTTTATGGGGAAAAGCTTTGGTGCTATATTTATTTAGAGGCATTGTCTGTTGTTAACCGAAAAGGGCATACTTAAGCATGAAAAGCCGACAGGAGGGATGCCTTTACAGAATGGCGTAAGGCCAACTGGGAGATACGCTGCATTGGAAGAGATAGCTGCCGCGGCGTGTCTCTGCATGAGGACTGGTCTTACCAGCCCGAAGGTTCTATGGCCCTCACAGCCATGTGCCTGGCCTCTTCGTTCAAAAACGTATCTGCGATATGCTGCCAACCGCTTAGAGTAGATATGGGAACTGGGACAAGTAGGGACCTAGCATTCTCTGTGATGAAAGCTTTCGTACCTTCCAAATTTCGAAGCTTTGGCTGCATTCAAGGAAATCAACGTATTGAAGCAGAGAACCTTTCGATTTGAGGGAGCGAGAGGATTTACGAATGTGAAGTCAAAGAAATAAATTCCTCTCCTTCGCCCTATAGCCCTAATGTCCGGTCTCGTGCAGTGTGTAACTTCTGAGCGGGGATCTATGACCGGGTGTCTAGTGGAATTCGACAAGTCTTGTGCGAGTAGTGTACCTTGGCAGTCGTGGCGGATAATCAGAAACTACTAGCTCCTGGTTCTCCAAGTTGGTAAGGAATACTAGCGCCCTCTCCTTGCTACTAATGTGCGCACCGCGAAGTGCAACATTAGCTGAATTTTCAACAGCTGATTCTCTGCCAGTTTGGAGCGCGACTGTAACCGACCGACTGTTCTATCATGCACCAGTTAATATTGCGTGCAATCGCTGAGTTGGCGCAAGGGCGCCACATTAAGGGCTGGGTTGACCGTTTATTGAATAATGGGCACCGAAAATGGATCGACGTTGCCAGAGCATTGGGTGGTGCCCATAAGGGCTAAGTGACTAAGTTGATAATGTGTAGCGAAGGGAGTGAGGCCAGGTTAAAGCGTTTAGAGTCGTAAACGGAAGAGCATTAAATGAAGAAGCAGTTTGAGAGCATTTTGTAGGTGATGCGAGTTGCCTTTCGGGATGCTGGGGCGACAGTGGTATATCGGGAACGTTGCAGCAATCAGCGAAGAAAGAGTCTTCTCCCGTGGCAATAAAGCAAATGAGTGGTTAAGAAGGTGAGAAAGTCGCCGATGGTAGATACGGGCGGCGGATGCCGAGAAATAGGCTGGAGTGTGAGGGAGACAGGAAGGGGGCCCCCGGATTGACGGAAGTGTGTCGGAAAGGGAGTCCGATCGAGCTGGATGTTCTAGACATTGTGAGAAATGGTACAGCCCCGGAGGTGGAGAGTTGCTGGAGGGAGCTAGTGGCAAGGTGGAGACGGAAGCTGTGAGGAGAGGTTTTCAGCGGTGAAGCTAGTGGTGAAGCTATTGGGCTTGATGGAGCAGTATTGTTGGGATACCAATATTTTGTACAAAAAATGGAGGCGGGTAAGATTTATTTGGTATATGTTGCCTTGGGTACGGAAGATTGTTGTAAACAGCGGTTGTTTTGCGTTTTCATCGGCGATTGAGAAAGAAGTGATATCAGGCAATAGGACCGCAGCATATAATTATCTGCTTCGCACGAATGTATGTAAGATGTAGTTGCCGTGGGCAAGGTGGGAATCGGAGAAGAATAAAGCAGAGAGGAAGGGATATATAGCGATAAATCAGTGGAAGAGAGATATGTAACGCCCAACATCTTAGACCGTAGGTGTTGTAAGCGACAAAAGTCCTTCCGTAGCTTAGTTGCAGGGTTTAAAGGTATTATATATGGATGAAATGCCAAGGAACTACAAGTGTACTCAGAATGGACAGGCCCTGGCACCTACCCTCTCTAACAGAAAGAAGAAGAACGCTTACTGGGTTTGAAGTCGACTCTCAACTTCGTTCTAACTCGAGTACGATTCTCATGTTGTCTCCAAACTTAGCTGACCGCGCTCTGATTAAGTATTTTATGAGCTCATAAAGACTTTTTCTAACCTTAATATCTTGGCAAAACCATATTCAATATCATAAATTTCATAGAAATAATTTCTGTGGACGTGAGAGTCCCAATAAAAGATACCTAAAAGATTCTAAATAGGCGCAAAAAAGATTCTAGCCCCTACAGTTTCAATTAGCTACCCTGGGGCCAATCAAATCATCCAAAATATCCATACCAACTAAACATTCCCCACAAGTATCCGCGAACGGCTTATGATTCTCTCTTTCCTCCTGGGAGACATCTAAACCACTAAAGATGACCCTCATAGTTCCAGCGTCAGGACCTCCTTTTCCGTACTATTTAGCACCCTATCCACCATTCAAACACTTTCTATGTCTTCGTCCCCCTCATCCTTCTCATATTACAACTCATCTTCCTCGTCTTCCTCCTTGTCCTCATTCTCGTAAACCAATCCGGCGGCCACCCACTCCTCAAAGGTCTACCCAACTCCATCCAAGAAATCCCCCTCTTGTGCCTCACTGACCTCCTTCCACTCACTTACCTCCTCCGCTTCATACTCGATGAACAAACAACGAACTAACTCGACCACCTTCTTCTTGGTTTGCCAGCGGAGATATTAATTGCGGTTAGTAGGGCCGAAAGAGAATATGGGAATAATGTCATGGCGCGCGAGGGTGGTGAGTTTTTTAAAAGGCGTTGGAGGGCATAAGGTATTTATTTTGATGGAATTTGGGGAGTTGTATGCAATTAAGGGAGTTTCGAAGCGGTAGGGTTAGAAAGATTTTGAGTTTAGTGGTCGGGGAGGTTTGAAACTTGGAATAAAAGGGTTTAAATAGGCTCATGGGGGCGTATATTATATATTTGAATATATAAAAAATATGTCTAAAAGCTAATTTGCAGTAGTTCCTTTGCGCCCTTTTTCCGAGGAAAATTAATTTGGAGAAGGATGTGAGCAAAAAGGGATGAATAAATTGACTTGGGATACATTTAGAGGGGTAGATATAGTATTAAAATATCTGGGTAAAACGATCGCAAATTTGAAGAGGACCCATAAAACAGTAAGCATAGAAAGGGAAGAATAGGTAGTATCTATTTGGGGCTGAGAAAAGTGAAAGAAGACGACTGAGGACCTTCGTTATAAGCAAAATCGGAAAGATGAAGGCGCTACAGTACGTTCAATTCAGAAAAGGACGATAAAGAAAAAACTTTGCGTCGCGCTCCGTTGACTGGTGTAAGTCGATGCATTGACGGCTGCTGTCACATGGCGAATGGCCTCTTCTGGCTCGATTCCAACAGGCGTCAGTGCGATAACAAGGTAAACCGCTGATTGCGACACTGATAGAGGCTGACAATCGAATGTGCAGATATCAGTTGTGTGCAGGGGTGCAGGGGGAGGAAGGAATACGTCTGTCGTGTCCATCGCATGTTGCGGAGGAGTCCTAGGTTTTGCACCTATGCAAGCGCTGTTGCAGGAGAGATTGTGAGGAACAAAGGAGAAGGACGTCTTCGGAGACAAAGGTTCAGGGGGGAGGGAGAGGTCAGGTGTGCAGAGAGGGCGGGGGATGGAGTTGAGGATGATCCGTAGGTTATTGATGTAGAGGAGGAAAAGACTCTCGGAGAGCATATAGTATTGAATTATACTAAGCAGGAGTACAGATATATTTTCAGTTGCGTCTCCTCTCGTCCGGACGAGAATTGGCACTAAGCACGACGAGAGCTGGAAGAGGAAGGGTGAAGGAGATAGCTACGACAATCTTGAAGGAGGATGTAAAGGTGTGGACTGCTCTGATCGTCTAAAGCCATTACAAAAAGTATTTGTTTGGCTTTTGTGTGCAAGCACCTAATTGGAAGAATTGAATTGCCCTTGGAAAATGAGCTAATTGTCAAGTAACTTTATCAAAATCCCCCCGTTGATGGTAAGTTAGTCTTCTCTGCAAAATCCTGGTACCTTCATCCCTAATGTCTATAGGACCACTGTTTCCAGATAAGGAAAAATTTTGGCTCAATTTATAGGTGAAAAACATTCCTAGTCATTCATGTTTTGCTCACTTATTCTTTAAACAGTAGTAAAGCTTGATCAAAAAAGCGTTTCGGTTATTTGAGCTCTATTCAGAGTACGATCTACTTTACTGCACTTGATAACCATCACTTTTAGTACCAATTTCTGAATGTTATCCAGTACTTGTGTGCGTTAGAGGGCGTAGAGTTGATTAGAAGCCACTGAGTACTTTATTAATGTAATCATATGGTCTTAGAGTACAGTTTTACTAAATATTTATGGGCTGAGAGTTTTTTTTGTTAAACTACTATACATTTTTGTATGATAAAGAGATTTGTCCTCATATGTGGGTAAATAATGTCTCCTAAGAGAAAACTCGAATCGATGATAGACAATAAAGCCGTCCTTGAGTTTATTTTTTGAAGCTCGATCACTATGATTTTCTTTTAGAAAAATTCTGAAATCATTTTTCTTCACAGTTTCAATTTAACTAAACGACGCTTGTTTTATTTTATGTTTGAATATTGTGGCCCACCCTTTTTGAGGAATAAAATTTTGACTTTTGGCCAGCCTCTCCCCGTAAATTTGGATTAGAAAATTTTCGTGTATATGTTTTGTGCAGAGACCAAAAATGAACAAATAGTAATAAGTGAAATCTGGCTAAAACAAATTTGTTAGAATAAGGAATTAAAAACAAGATATACTGTCCAATTTTAATAATGTAAAAAAATTCCTGATTTAGTGCCGCCAGATCGACTAGGACCACGACATGGAATAGATTCGTCCTAAAGCTCTCGACTATTCCCAAAAACTTGAGCAGAGAAGAGAAGGGAAGATATAGAAATAAAATGGATACAAAAGAGCACGACTTTGCTAAAATTTGATATACATTACAGTGAAGTTGTACAAAGACCCTGGGTAGTAGTCAAGCGCCGTTTTCTGGAGACGGTGGAGAAAAATAAGGATAAAAATGCAATCGCAGATTCTTTAGGGATACATGATTGGAATGGCTTTGTTAATAGGCAGAGTAGGGGACCCAGGTATGCTTTAGAAGGCTAACTACCGTCGTGGGATGTTTAACCTTACCGGGGTTGTATTGGAGATTTGGGAATTTTGGAGGAAGCATTTGTTATGTTATATATGGTATTTATATTCAGGAGTAGATGTAGATGGTGATATCAATATAGTCTGCTGTTTGTATCTTACATCCTAAAGATTAGCTTGAATCTTTTTTTGGCATTTGAAACTTGTAATGGAGACTTTAATGTCATCTGAACAGTACTCATATGCTTAATAAATTGTTCTCCTTTAGAAAATTCATGAAATTTGAGGGATAAATTCAAATAAGTACCAGAGTGGTACCGAAGTCGAGTAATAACATCAGACCCAGGCTTTGGTTTAGTATTGTTTAAGCACTGGAGAGAGGTGTTAAAAGCTGTAATTTCTAGCATACCAGCAACCACTTCGTTTCTACTGCTTTCTTATCTTAGATTTATCCGAAACTTGTGGCACGATACCAGATATGTTGCTGGAATCAAATCCTTTTTTGGTATTTGGTTTTTAGCATTGCACACCCTCTGGTTTACCTCTTTTCCTCACCGGTTCACTCCTATCGCCTTCAGTATCACATGGGTTGAGTTTTCTCAGTTCTTCGTGATTTTTCCTGCCAAATATCAATTATCTCATTCGTATATGGTACGCTACAATTATATTCTGAGCCCCTAACCTGCCTATTTTATCTTTATTACATCGAATGCCGTATTTTTTGTGCGAATCCAAAGTTAAGGCATCATAGGTGACCTTTAACTTCGGCCTTCAGCGGCCTACCTATCTGTCTAATTTGACGTATATAACTAATGCGTCCATTCCATGGTGATATCTTACCTCAAACACGCACAAATTAGCTGGCAGAGTCCGATCTATTTGCGCTGTAATTTGCGGACTAAGAAATTCTGTCCAATAATACAGGAAAAATTTCATTGGTAATTTACAATATCCCACTTCACCAAAGAAAGCGATCAAATCGAAAATTTACAACCGTCTGAAATTTTTTGAAATATTTTCATCCATCAAAATTAGACCAACCAATAGATTAAATATCACTGAAAAGAATCAAAAAAATCGGAATTCCATGGAGATGACAAGTTTTAAAGCACAAGATCTCTGTACATTTCCTCTACTGCTCCCTGTAATTTAGAACAAAGTCATCCCCGCACGTTAATAATTAAGCACTACAAGTTCTAGCCCTTCACTCATTCAGAACAACTATCATCCAATAAATACCGGCTGCCGACTGTTTTTGACAGAAGTGAAGGAAACCTGTCAAAAGTTTAAAAAATCTTTCAAACTACCATTTCAAGCTGAATACTTCCATTACATGGTATCAGAGAATTATTTTCATTGTAGGAACTGATAAAAATTTTACTATCTAAGAATGGTCGGGTTTACGTTCCGTCGAGTCTTATATGAGGTTTTCTCGAACAAGTTAGTTTCCAAAAAGAGTTTTCCTTCCTTAATTTATAGTCCTGAAATATGAATTCCCCCTATTGTTTGCTAGCATGAATGACGGAAGATCTTGCCAAATATTTAAATAGAAAACTAGCTTTTTAGTGTAAGTATCTGAGTTTCTGCGCAATTCATAGTGTACCATTCTAAGAAATGGAGTTAAATACGCTCTCTGGCTTACTGTTGGAAGTTAATATTCCTTTATGGTATTTTTACCAGAATTTTAATAGTGAAGAAATTCGAAAAGCGTGGGATATGATATAAGTAGGATGCAATAAAAGGGCTCACAAAGATGTAACAATACAGTACAATTGATTCTCAGAAATATTTTGATATAGAGTAAGTAAAATGTAAATGGATTTCCCCAAACTTCAAATGATTCATATTTCATTTTATAACTTAGCTTGCAATAAAAATGGATTAGAAAGTGTAGTTGTAATGAATAGTAACTGCTAGGGAATGATTAAGTGATCTGAATGATAGCATTGAGCTATAATGGAATCGGTATTCAGTAACAACATTACAGAGAAGGGAAAATACCCAGCCACAAAACGTATAGTTTGTTACATGAAAACGAATAGTTACTTCAAAGCCAGCAAAGTTCTTTTCTGCAGGAAATGTAATAGATAACTAGAATAAAACAGTAAAAAATGCTTTTACGTATTAATGAGCCAGAGAATGTATCCCGAGTTTCACCCCTTATAAGATTGAAGTCCTCTTAGATGTTAAAGTAGTAGCTAGTTTTTTCTCGAATATAATTTTGAGAAGAACCGGCCATCACACCAAATACTTCCGGAACAATATAAACAAAATTCGTTTTCACTGCCACTCAGTATCATGTTGTTATATACCAAGAATAAAAACAATAAATTTATGTACATGACTGCATATCCTATAATTCGACACTGCCTCGACCAAATGTTCAGACTAGTCATGAAAGACAAGTGATACAGGCATAGCAGCATATGACCCATTTTTTATCTGTTTTCCCAAATATTGTTGTGGCGTGAATATTATGGATACTAAAAGGAACAGGAAGATCCAGCAGAGCAAAATTCTTACCTGCTAGCTTCTTTACGACAAATAGTGAAAATTTTGGAACCCTTGCGATCTAAAGTTAGCGTCTGTAAGCAATATAAAATTAATCCAATATTTGAAAGATCTTATATTCTGGAACCTTGTATTGTGTAAATTCAAAAGCACATTGAATAGTTTTTGTTAGTTTGTACCCAAGTTGCCCAAAACGAATAGAAAAAGTAAACTCTGTATGAAATTAATCCCCACTCTGAAGGATTTTGATGTTCTTTTACAGAGTTCCAGACGCAAATTAATAGTACATCCCAAGAAGAGCTCAATGGGTGATATAATAAGATTACCGTTCGCAGCAGACTTGAATAAGAGCCCCGCAGTGCTAACCAGTAAGTAGAAGCCATCTAAATCATTCGAATAATAGCAGCAAAGATAATTATCAGTGTGATCTAGCTTTCAAATAGATCCTATAACCGCTATACTTCCATCTAGGCCTTTTACTTGACAAAATGGCCCATACTAGGTATAAAGAGGAATTATATGATCCACTTCAAGGTAGATAGCTTCAACTTCATTCATAGAAAAACTCATGACCTATCCTTCGTAAATGAGCAATATGGTATCATTACCTTAATAAATGTACTTTTTTGACTTGAGTTTGCTTTGAAGCTTTGCGAAGCGAATGAATGTTTCAAATTGTGATTTTTAAATCTTTTTTAATATGCGGTGATTGCTGTGAGCACCCATTATTCCGTGAAAACATCGAATACAGATACCATAAAATAGCACCAAAATACCTCCAAGAAGTTAACCAATACCCGAAAGTCCCTTTCTCTTGCATTACAATGAGACTCAATTGATGAATAACTCCTAGATTAGTAGTGAACTACGCGTTCATTTCAATTCTCATTCAGCTGCATCCGATCTTCACCAGCAGCAAACCGTGAAGCATCGAATACCCAAGAAATGAATAGCTACCGTATTCAAATTGAAAATTATCGATTTTTCGATTCTGAGAAGCTGTATCAAATTATAGATACCAATTTTCTAACTATTCTACATTTTAGTTAACCAGTAAGAGGTGCAGCGATATTTTATAAATGTATCATGAAGCAACAATAATATATATATGATAAATTCAAATGACTGAACCACGTAAAAGACTCGAGGTTTGGCTAAATATGATAGACACCGAGCTTATAAAGATTGACAAGAATTCATTACCTTCAAATGTTTAAATCATGAATCAAAAAATCATTTTGGAAAAAAACAAATTCTTCAGATATAGAAACAGCTTCACTCCCTTAAATAGCTTCACTAAAAAGTTTTTTTTAAGATTTTAAATTATAAAGAAAATTCCGAAGTACAATAAGAAAACCATATTCGATTTTCCGTTAATTCATTTTCATCGCAGTCTAATCGGTGCCCTCCATTTCACCTTTCTCTGATTAAATTCAGGTTTCATATCCAGCTTGAATAAACATGTATCCCATATCCAATCACACTGAACCTCTAATCAGAATTAAGTGATGGTTCCTTGTTCTTGTGATAAAGATACTCAAAGCACATTGGTCGGCAAAATATTATTTCACAACTCGTACTTTCCACAAAGAAAATTGGTGCTTCAATAGATAACTTACAGGAAATTTTTCTTACCTTTACTAAAAAACTCAATTTAATCTTCCACTATTCTAATGTCAGTTGGTTACAGCTGTTAATTTATAATGATGTGCTATTTTTTTCTTTTTTAATTTTACTTGGCAAATTACCATGTGACAACCCTTCAAAACTGTAAAGTAGGCTTTCCATTCTTACACAGAACATTTAATATGTTTTTATACTCATGCGTTGCACTTTAATTAATCGGGATACGTCAAATTTTCCTGCATGTAACAAATTAAGCTTGAACGTTTTCATCCTCAAATAGTACATTTCAGTATATTTCTCAAGAGGGGAATTCGTTTATGGACGAGCGGCAACTGTTCACATAAAAGCATTGCTAGTAATCTAAATATGGATTGTGGGAAATGTTTTACTTCATCATTAAAGTAAAGCATACATATTACTGAAAATATACCCAGTAGTTACAGTTATAATAACCTAACGAATGGTTTTGTTCAACTAATCTTAGACTTTCTTCTGTGATATCCTTACGTGAGATGCAAAAAAAGATTTTCCAAGCCAAACCTGAAATAAGTTCTAGAGAATGAATCGAAACTTCAAATATTCCATAAATGTTAGGATTAATGCTAGTTACAAATTAGAATTAATGAAGTTTCCCTTTCAATAATGACATAATAGAATAATTTACAGACTCAGGCTAATTAGCTAGGTTCCAGAAGTCATTTTACCGAAGATGGTGGTTAATAGAGTCTGAAACATCGATATACTTGTCCAACTATTAAATTTGAGCATATAGAGATAGTTTTTTTTTCCATCAAGCTTCCGAGTACAGAAGTATCTCACTTTATTTACCACCTGAAGCGAATAATTAGCTTTGCAAGGATGAATTAGGAACCTGACTAGCTCTAGAATATATAGCTTCTTAATCCTCACAGTTACTACACTGGAGCAAGTATATCTCCCGCACAGAATCCCTTGCCACACTTTCTCTGCTATACTTGGAACTAAATCCAATAGTTACAGCCAAGAAATCTATCCTCATACTGGAAAATGTCAGCTGACGGCTTTATCAGCAGCTTAGTTATGCAATTTGGTCCACGTGTGCGGCGTCTGTATTATGTCGCGCCACACAACATGCAGAGTTTAGCCACCCTATTCAAACCTAATCGTTTAGGTTTGTTAATGTGTGGTACTCAAGACTATGCATGTTGCCTGCATATGTCTGTGGTAAAGTAATTTAGTTATATCTAAATATCTACGGAACGTAAAAAGAAGAAAACTTCTATATGTACGCAAAACAATTGCTCAGAACGCAAACAAAATGAAAAAGAGATAAAGAACAGCCGAAAGTCTTGACGCTCCTTATAAAAGAGGCGGAATATTTTGAAGCACTTAGCAAAAATAAAATACGACAGTAGAAGTGATTTACAGGACGATAAGCTAATACCGTAAACAGATTGGAGCTGGCCTCGTCCGGTTATAGAGTCTTTCTTCCTTTTATAGGTAGATATTAATGTAACTCAACATAAAGCTTCCATAATTGACCCTACGCATTAGAAAATACTTTTGCAAATAGATAAGACTAGCATAAATATAATTAAGAATTATTTCCGTTTTCCCATTGATTCCACGTTTAATGCAAATACGGTAGGGACACATAAAATTATTAACAGTAACAGAGGTAGTCTTTTACAAAGAGCAACTGAATTCCAATAAATTAGTTAAGGTTTTCTACTACACAGCTGGCTAATAGATGCTTTTAAATGAGAAAGGAAACAGTTCACCATTTTACAGAGGTGTAACAGAGATTTTGTTGCAAAATTATACATATCAACCTCTCTTATCAAGCAAGTATACAAAAGACACACCTATTAATTCCTTTCATACTAGTATCCTCATTGCGATTTGATGGATAGTTATCCTATCAAAGAAAGAGCACAAAATAATAATAAAAAGAAGCTCTATTGCTTTCGTTAAGCACAGGGAGTCATGAGACGAAGTCCATATTTTCTAAAATTTTTTTGTCCACCCGGCTGACAAAATTTCCTCATTGTATCGAGAGAGAAGTCTCCTGTCTTGCACTGTCTTGTTTGATGACTATTTATATAATTTCTTCTATCGTCTTTTACCTCACACCTTTCGCAGAGTTTTTCTCGATGTATTTGTTTTCTTTGGTCTTTCTTTCACTCCTGTATACACTCTTATAGTAGTGAGGAGAACTAAGAAGCTGAGAAAAGTCATTAAAGCTTGATTTACTGCATGTGTTGGAATCATTGACTGTTGAGATCAAATCTAGGTTAGAGCTGTTATTTTTACAGACAATTAATGAACACGGAGAAATATGTCACCGATATAATTTCTTGTTACTCATTAAGGCCAAAAAGTGAGCCACATGAGGAAAAAGCAAAGCTATTGTGGCATTTTAATGTATCTAGGAATCCTGCTCCAAGTTCAAACTCTTTATTGCTGGCTTCCGCGGGGAATATTGAGCGGAAAGAAGAGTGCCTTATTGATAGGTGACATCTCTTTTTCTTTCCGTTTCATACAATTTTCTATGCATGAATTGAGTTACTGCAAATATCTCTGTGAATTGAGTATTAATGAATCGGAAAAGGGAAAGATGGGAAGTTCATTTTGTGTAACAGATATTATGATTAATACCTACTCAACTTGTACCATAAGTGGAAGGGTTCGTGCATACACGAATCAACTCGGGCCTACATGCACCTCTAGAAAGATGAAAATGGACTTTTGTTCTGCTTGGGAGACATCTAATATGAGGGTTTGTGAATTTAAACAGTTTTTTCACTCCGTAACCAACACAAAATTTCTAAGTTGAAATCAGTATTATCAAAACCTAAAACGTTTAAAAGCTGGAACTACAAGAAATGGAAATTTTCACTCGCAAAAGTTTTTTCTTTTCATTTGAGTTAATCACCCGTGGACCTCCACTGCAATAACAAAGTTACTCTTCAATTCCAATGATATGATTAAAAAAGGCTATACATTTCTGCCTGTACAAATCTTAAATTCTCCTGAAGAGACCCTAAAACATTAACTGTTAAGCTCAGTATAGAAAATGAAATTATTACGCCTTTCTATTATTATCAATTTTTGGCTGACATAGTATTCAAAAAACGAAGCGATCAGTCGAACCAAAAATATTTTTATTGCAATTAAAATTTTGATTTGTCGAATTATTCACAAAAATATCCTTCAAGAACAGTTGCGTATGCATTTTAATTCTTTTAAAGGAAAAACACACATTTAGATCTTAGTTTTCCGATAGAGAAATCTAGGAAGCAATATATACATAGTACACCAAACCCGCGGAGTAGAAGTTAAGGTATCGTCAACAAGGTCGATCTTCAAAACTATTAAAAATCACGAATATTTCTAGAATTTATACTAAACCTTTTCCGATTCACGCAGCTTTATTTAATACACGAAAAATAGAAAATTTAAAACGGCAGTAATCTTATTTAGGTAAAGAAAGTATTTAGGCGTCCATATATATTTTATGGTTCCAGAAATGGGAGTGTACTGTGTTCGCTGCTTCAAGGTGAGAAGTATGCTTCACTTCTTAGACGCATAGGTTTAGCGTCTTCTATCAAATACGAACGATCTAGATAGCCCAACAATGGATATAGGATAATTCATGCATATTTACCCCCTTCGTGTTAATCCTAAACCTCCGTGCGGTACACTCATATGGCTCTCCAGAAAGTGACCACTGATAATGAATCTAAACTATCAGATGCCTTGAAACCTATCAAACGGTAATTATGTCTGAGCTTCATCCAAAATGAGTCTAACAGCGTCGTGAAAAACCGAACATGGGACGTCCGTAACCAACCGGCTCCTAACGCCCAGCTTCTTCCATCTGATATCATCCTCAAGATCAATAGAGGTGGCCAAAGTAATACCACAGTTTTTTATACCAGAATTTTTTGCACTATTTAACTTTCAATCATCTCTAGAACTGGAGGAGAACCTATATGCACTGTTGTACTTTAAAGAAATGGTCTTGTTTGAAAATTACCACCGGGTTTTCGATAGTTTATCGAACCAATCTTACTTTTTTCAAAGTTGCGACTTCCAGGCGATCCCTACCAACCTAGGAAAATGTCAGGATGCCACATTGTACGGTATCAGAACTGTATTCGATCTCTGGTAAGACTTCAATATTGATAAAGTCGCTCTGAGGTCTCCGTTAGGCTCCAAAACTATAATGTCATTGTTATGTCGAAGCGTTGCTTTCCATTGGATTCAATACGTCCAAAGCGATCTTCTGTCTTTCTTGAAGGAAACAAGAAGATATTTCATTTATCTCAAAGTCTATATGGACGAAACTTTCATCATTGGTAGCCCAAACGGTATTCGAGAGCCTGAAAAATCTCTATCAAAGCCTTTTACAGTCAAATATCTCGATTTATGCAGATAAGTACTTTGTATGAAGATTAACACCAAGAACAATTGTCTATTCCATTACAGACTGGTTACGCCGAGCGAACTATTGAGACCACCAATGTGATAAATATAAGCTTACGTCGACCTCAATGTCCCTTGCTAACCCCCAGTACGAAGTAACAGTTCTTACAACTGAACCAGAGAAGGTAGATATACAAGAAAAGTTGTGTAAAAGGCACCTGGTCAGTTTCTTTAAATAGCTAATAGCACAACATCTGATGTTTCATTTGCTTTGTGCCTCATGGTGAAGCTTCAAAATCACTTTTTACTTCATTACTTTGAGGAATTTAAGCATTACATTTTTTTCTTAAAGACAAGACAAACTGTGGCATCTAATCACCGACGGTTAAAATTAGAATCGGTACAGTGGTTCATTGAGATGAAGATTGAGGTAAGGACCTCGAAAAATCGCTTTCGTGTCGGTCATTAATTTTAGCTCAGGTTGTCCCCAATACCATGGAACTATAATTTGCAGGCCGCCACGGAAACGTCAAATAAAATCGACCGGTGAGGCAGAATATTGTGTCTTTCGGACTTTGCCCTCTATCTTGAACACGGCCAGCATACATTGAGTGATAGCAAAAATGCACCTTTCAAACATTAAAGAAACAAATCCATTTTCTTTTTGACTGTTTTATTGATGTAGGATGGATGCAAACACTCCTGATAGATTTTAATTCACCACCAAAAGGTCCTACTCGTGCCTACCAGGATAATTTGTGGATTATCGCTTCGAGTCAAGAAACTGGCTAAGCTGTATATCAACAGATGCAGTGGATTATAATATAAACTGGCCTGGAAAATCAAATTTACGCAGGTAGTAGGGCCCTGGATCAGAGAAACGGAATAAGAGGATTATTTCATCAGCATAGACCCCTATTATTCCTTGTAGACAATTAGAATTACTTGTGGGGAACAAAAAATGCCACGCAATGAAGGTGAGAGGTCAAGGTCTTCGTTAAAGTGTACAGAAATTGTGCGATTCCAGTAATCCCCGGCATACGGTAGACCGTAGAGGTGCTTTAGTATTTTGAGAATCTTATCATCTCGGAGTCGCAACTGAGGAGGGGGCATTAAGTGGACGTTTCGGCAGATACCTTCTGCAGACTGAAGGTACGCCTTGCTGACATCATTGCCCCAGATTCGGAATTTGTGAATTGCCTCCAGTGATGATGTGACTCTTGTTGAATATTGTCGTAAGTTATTGGAGCTATAAAGCAATAGATTTTTATCATCGTCTCGGTGCCCTTGGGCGACGAATCGAGTTTTGTAGACTGGTGCGTCAGTTTTAACATTTTTTTATGATAAGGACGAACCTACCATTCAAATGTTTAGCTTTCTTTGGAAGAAGCGACTTTGAAACAGTAGTCCAGACTTAAGTTCCAATAGGCCTTGTATTTCGGTGCATATATCTTCCATAAATTTCTGGAGATATCGACGGGAATCTTCACGATGGAGCGCCTCTGAGAGATAGACGGGTAATCACTTTGGTGGTTTATGATTGAAGGGTGTTAACATGGATTGTAGAATGGCGCGACATTGTCATCCACGGATGAGAGATGGTTCAAGTTTATTGTGTACGGGCGAAGTTTGTTCACTGAAAACTGAGTTTAAGTTCCTTCCTTGTCGATAAAGGCTTATTTTTCTTCAATACATAGGATTTTGAACGGTCAAAGCGATTTTATATGCTCTTTCTCACGATAAACTAATATTTCTTGGCGTGGCTCTAAGTTCACAGTAGAGGAAAAAAGAAGGTTGGGTAGAAGTGCCTATTGAATACGTATCCGGGAGGAAATGGGTTAGATTTATTCCCTAGCGATAGATAATATGCGCATACGTTTTGCCTGATTGGGAGATAAGTGTTGTCAGAACGGAAGCGAGGGAGATTCTCGAGGACAAGCTGGGAGGGGACAATACCACTTGCATTCTTGTCATCGTTCATGGATTTGACTCAAAGGGAAAGAATTACATTAGGGTTACTTTAGGGTATTCTAGGTAGACTTCGAGTTAGATTCTGCGCAACGGTTAGTAGTATTTTTCGCCAACTCCAAGCGAATTATGACTTTCAACACCTGAGAGATCAAGTTTGATTTCCTATTATTGAAGCAATGTCCTGGAAGATAGCAGAATTGAAGACGGAGCCTTGATAAATGCGATGGTGTCAGGATAGTCGGTGTAAATGATGGCCCAACATTGAAGAAAAGTGTACCAAATATCTCCAATTGATTTGTATTGTACAAAGCGGCCTGCAGAAAATTCTTACGGAGTTCTATGACGTGGAGGATGGGGTTTCGAACGTTTTTGGTACGGAGAAACTTGAGGTCCAGAGATATCTTTGAAATGAAGACTATTTCTTCTGGAGACGAAACTCTGAATGATTGGGGTCGATGGAGAAAATGTTGAAAGGTCCGACATAAATCTGTGATTTGTTGTAACAGTCGTTTTGTATCAGGGATTGCCTTGTCGGGGTGTACTCTAGCGATGAGGATATAAAGTGTTTTGGATTGAGGGGTGAGAGAAGTGATAGTGGGGACAGCGCATCTGACGTTGGGAGAAAGTGAAGGAGGTGTAGTCCCATTATAGGTGCAAATTTACATGCTTTCAGTTGAAGGGCAGTGACCAATTTGAATTCTTGCTTAAAAGAAGATTTTCGAGGATGTCGAAGACAATTTTTTCCCTGTATAGGATGTCGGGACCGAATAACAATATTATATCTGCGGTGATGACATCCATGCTGATTGCTATAGAGGAACGTTCAGGGCAACTTATGCGAAAAGATAGAGTCTCGATAGAAGCAAAGGTTCCGCAACCCAAGCGACAGACGTTATTTGACTGGTTAGGAGTCATCTCGCGTCCAGTCATTTTGCTGTATGCAGCAGCTTATTTTTTCCCCAATAACTGATGTTTGAGTACCAAGGTCAATACAGGCACCGTTAAGGCGAGAAAGGCACCGTTAAGGCGAGAAAGGGACGAGGGTGTGAAATCCAAGATCTTAGTATGGAGGACATTGGCAACAATAAGGGATTATCTGTTACATTACGGCGCAGGTAGAGGGAAGAAGGGATCAGACTGCTGCTTGTTGGTAGATCCTGTGGAATCCTCTTTAGTGTCATCAAGGGGTATTAAAAGGGGAGGTTGATCATGAATTATTTGATCTGAGAAGAAGTGGTCGAATCCATGTTCAGCGTTGGAAACTTCGACAAGGATTATCTTTGGGTTTTCAAATAGGCGGGTATCATAAGCACTATCTGGATGGGAACTATCGCTTAAGTTCTGAAAAATTATCGATAGTTTCGAAAAGTACTCGCTTCAAGACTTGAGTTTCTTGATTCGGGTATTTCTTGGAATGGAAACGAAAACGATTTTCGGTAATTTTTTTTGATAATTATTGGGATAGGTCATTTGTTGAGAAAATGATTTTCCCGCAGTTCCAGCAATGCAGAAGGGGTGAAGAAGAAGGGTTGAAGTTGGAGTGACGGGGATGTGGTCGGGATGGATTGGTTTGGGAGTATGGGTGGGAAGGAAGGGAATGAGAGTACATGGGCTGCCCAGAAGCAAAGTATGTGGACGCTGATGCGATAGGTCTAGAACATCGGTTGTGTTCAATAGAAGATTATTCCTCTGTTTGATTGCAACATGGAGTTTCGACAGTAGGTCCTGGTACTTTACCTCGTAGTCTTTTGCGTGAGGGAGAACGTGTGCTAACCAGAAGAATCCTGCAACTACGTATCGGAGCAATTTCATTTTTGTTTCTTCGCCACGATTTTGACCGGGGATGCGTGGTTGTTATTTGATAATATTCGAATCCATTTTGTCCAGAGCTGCTGAATGTGAAGGGAAGGACGCGAATTGGCCTTCAATGTGCAAGTTGCGAAGGTATCTGTAGAACTTATTTTGACGTGAGATCAGACTAGAGTATTTTTCGATACTGGCAATAGCTGTACCGAGATCAGTTAAACAATCCTCAATAATATTTTTATAATAAATAAGGGCATTATCGTGGAATAATAAATGGAGGAATTGTATTTTCTGTTCTTGCGACAAAAGAAAATCTCGGACGGCGTATTGGTACTCAGTGACGAAGTAATATAAGTTTTCAGTGCAGGAGTATTTTCTAGCGGCCGTATTTAAACGCTGCAACATATTGCTGGACAATTTTGAACACTTTAACTGTTTCCGTTGGACGGGGAAGGAGATGGAGAAAGATTGATTAATGGAACAGATTCGGTTGCAAATATTTCCTTGATGTCTTCCATTCATGCACAAAGTTCTGGGCCATGGAAAATAGGGGAGGCTATATACTCAAAAAGTTTATCCAAGTTTCTAGCAACGGTAACATTACGAATTTGAAGGAATGATTTAAATATTCTGAAAATAAAGGGATTTGAGATTATTTCCGTCCGAACAGGATTGCAGGTTTCAAATCTTTGCGGAAGACGTCACACAACTCATTTCCCATGAAATTATCGCCGAGCGGGGCCACGGCTGGCCGCGGCTTGTTTTGGTACGGGGATGTGAAGGGGTGGCAGTGGAATGACATAGAGAATAAGGACACCGGGATGAATAGGTAGAGGAAAAGGTGATGCAGAAGAGACATTAATTTGGAGTAAAGGGACATTCTGCCGTAATGGGGAGTATGAAATGGAAATGTTTGCGAGCGAGGTGGACTAGAGTGTGGAAATGAGTGCATTTGTCGATTGCGCGGGGTGGAACTTGAATTTGCGGTGTATTATTGATTCGCGTGCTCTGGGAAGGGTCGTCGCCAGATGCGAAGCCATTCAGAGCGGCGATTGGAGAAATTGAGAGGTTCTCCGATGAAACCATTTTGATGGCTCATTGACTGGTGCATATATGGATGGATTACTTCCATGAGGTGGCTGCAAATTATCCATTCTTCATTCTGTAGAAGAGGAGGGTACGTGAGGCTGCGACGGCCTTGGTATGCAAGAAGCAGTGCGTCTGGTGTTGAACATATGGTCACCTCCTATACTGTACTTTTCGCGTCATTGGAGAAATCTCATGCCCGTTTTGTGATGCAAAATGCGATAGAATGGGATTACAGTAATTGTGTGCGCAAATTTGGCTTTTTGTCCACAAATTAGAAATTATACTGTACGGAAGTGCATTGATTGCCGTGATTTTAGATGAATAGTGCGAGTTGTAAGCCGTACAGGGCTTTTTAAGTCGTACAGCGGAAAAGACTTAGTCTTGATAAAACATTAGTGTTTGAATTTCTGATTTTTGAATTATTTTAACTCTTTTTACTTTTTGTTTTTGTTGATTTTTTTTGAGTGGTTTTATTCCATTTTTGTATTTTTTAATGTAAATAATGGAAAAAAAAATTAACTAACGGCGCCTTGGAGGTATCGGACTCGGTGGCGATGAGGTGTACTATTTTTTTTTGGTTTGTCAGGTCGTTTTTACTTGGCAACCAGCGATCGCACTGGGTACAGTGTAGGCCTCTACGTTTATAAATTGTTTTTAGAGTCCGCCTGTGTTGGTTACAGTTCTTGTGGAACTGTAATTGCTCGTAATTACAACAAGACATGTTGCAGACAGTAACAATCAATGGTTGTGAGATTCTTTTTGAGCAAACGCAAGTTTTCAAAGCGTCAGAGGGTAGCACTTACCCTATCGGGGAGGATCTGTAGGGTTGTAGTGCGACGAGGGGTGTAGGCGGTGCTCATCACAGAATGGCGGACGTGGGGAACTAATCAGTGGGGGGCGGAGCTGGTATCGGTTGCGGAGGATAGAGTTGGGCGAGTGCTTTGGGAAGCAGGGTGGGAGCAGAAATATGGTAAACCAGGAAGGCGAGGTTGAGGGGGCTAGAAAGAGGATGATTAATGATGATGAAAAAGAGCGATGGGGCGGGGGTAGTTTGGGAGCGGACGAGGGGAAAACCAGGAATGCGAGGATATGCGGAGAAAGAAGGGGATGGTTGGGGACGAAGACGGACGCGGGTGGTGGGAAATGGAGCAGGCCGGGAGAAGTTTGGGGTACACAAGGAGTGGTCGGGGAGAATGGTCAAGGCAATGACTTCTGGATGTGGTGGAGGGCTTGGCGAGAGAGTATGACCAGCGACTTCCGCCTCGGTTCCCACCAGCGGGGTACCTCAAATGAGTCCCAAAAGTCGTTCCAGTGCTCCGATGAGGATTATTCAGACGGCGAAGGAGCGCGATAGCGTTTGGTTCCTTCTGCGATAAGTAGAGGATCGATTCCTTACACCAATACACGGTTAGATAGCTATTTGATAGCTTTAAGTTCAGCCGTAGGCCGATCTATATCTCTATTTTTCACCGCATTATTGGTCGTCTGTCGAACAGGGATAGTAACACCAAACTATTTCCACTGAGGTCTTCTGATTCTTGAGTCGGGCGGCGAACGATGGGACGGCGGCGAACGATACGGCAGCGAAGGACTCAGGTAAAAGGAGTTAAGTGAAGACGGAGCGGTAGGGGTAGAAGAAATGGGGGTTTGCTAGGGATTTTTGCTAAGGAGAATGGGACTCTTGCCCGTAAATTCGCGAATGTCGGGATAACAGAGCCCGTTTGCTTTGACTTTACCGGTTAGATTGAACTTTTTGAAACTAATTGCTGGTTCTAGCCGCTATTCGGCAGAACTTCTGTATTTATTTTACTCTAGGTAGGCTAGCAAAGACAGAACTACATTGACTAAAGATAACAGGGCGAGGTCTGTAGGTGATCGAAGGCCCGTTAATGAATGTAGATTCTAACGTTTCGCTACCCAGCCAAGTATGGCGAAAAGGATGCAACGGTAGGAAGAAGACTTCCCCCCAGTAGGATGGACCTAATGGAGGAAGAGCTACCAATAAGGGGAGCCGAAAAGGGTAGTTTCATAATCACCCTATTTGACTGTAAATATTATGTGTGGATTAGCCACCCATATACAATATTTAACAGCCCAAACTACTATACTGTACCTGATATCAGTCCAAACGAGTGGGTCACTTAGGCTACGATTAGCAGATGCAGAATCATCCAAATTGTTTTGCAACCCATGACTTCATGCCGAAGAAACTGTTGTACTCCACTTTACACTTACAGATTTACAAGAATTCTCTGCATATATTGTACTATATATTGAAACCACTGGTAAATTTGCAACCAGGGCTAATAGACACTTGGCTGTCATTATATTTCCGTGCAGTTCTGAACACAGCTTTTGACCCCATGGTTACACTTGTAATGGCTACGGGAGTGTTGCACACTGGGATATTGTACCATTCCTTTACCGATCAAAAGTCGCCTTGCTATCCCATGCCACCTGGACCAATGTACTTCTTACATCTTTCAGAGTATGTCACTCGTGCCGACTACAATTCTGAAGCGCTACTTACGATACCGTCAGGGCTGTTTTACGGGAACCTTTGAATTCGCTACTGTTAGACTGCATTTCCTTTAGTTTGTAGCTATCTTCAGTTCTATATAAACCCTGGTTTGGAGCGGCCGGCTTACCCAGCCAGCTCAACAAATTTTCAACCACAGTTCTACCTTGATCTGCTCGTGTGCATAAACCCCACATCGTGGTAGCATCGCAAGTAAGTTTGCCTCTTTGTGCGTTTTTCCAATCTGCCAGTTGGGATAAAATCTCTACTAGATTTATCTCAGCTGCCCGATTGCAAACAGAGACTAACCTTTGTTTTTCACTCTGACCCTTACGCGGTAACCCCAGTGTCCACAACAGGAAGTCCAAAGGGCCGCCCTCGGTCGCCGTCAGAGTACGACTCAGAAGACCTTGCCGACTTTCGATACCCGACACTTCGCCATTCTTACTAATCGGCGAGGAAGAAGATCCCAAAGCCTCGCCTCGTTCGTCGACACCGAGAACTCCGATCGTCCAAATCAGCCCCAAGGAGCCCAAGGTACCGACGCCGGCTTGTCAAGGTCTTGTCTTACCCCGAGCATTTTCAGTGGCATCTCCCTTTTGTTATGTTCGAAGAGCCTTGCACCCTTCTCGATCGTTTTACCTACCCTATCGGCCGGTTTTCGATCCTTACCCTCGGTCCCAAGGAAGCAGTTGCGTCGGACGGTCCCGAACACGTAAAGGCCACCCACAAGTTCAAAGGCGCCTCTGACAAGGCTTCAAGTGCTGCCAGACGCCGCCTCTGTGTCATTCCAAAGGGTGTTACACCATCTAATTCGCAAAGCTAGGCTCTCAGAAAGGCCGCGGATGAACAAGAATCTGAAGTCCTCTCCGTTCCATTTTCATCATTGTCAGGTCACATGCTCCGGTTGCGTTCAGTGCTTCGAGCACCTCCGTTCCCCGTCACATCTGCCGTACAAGCAAGAAGGAGTAAAGTGCAAGGACTGCAAACATTGAGATGTTCAGTGAACAACACCTTGTCCGCCATCAGAACGGGGCCCAGCATCGACGCACAGCCAGGGATCGCAAGTAGTATCTTTATCTTCCATTAAAATTGCTTCTTTTTGAGTAACAAAAAGGAAAATAGAGCAATAAGTTCATTTCTCAATCAACTTCGTGTGTGTGTTGTGTTCGCCCTTCCGCTGTGATTGCAATCATTCCTCTGCTGCCCCAGATGCTTGTAGTAGGACTTAAAATTGCAAGTCCGTATCGCCATCAGGACCTAGACAGGATAACCACCGAAAAGCAAGAATAGGAAGAAGGGCTACTATAACGTACCCGACGTGACTAACGTCAACCTTACGTCAGAGAAGAAACTTTTTGTAATTGCTCCTGGTGGATTTGAAACCGCGACAACTTATCAGGAGCTGCTTACACTTAACAACCAGGTCACCAGGATCGAAATTTGAATGCACAAGGAGAGCCAATCAGGTTATAAATCACATTTTTTCCGAAAAAATCATTGTTAGTGTTGTCGCTGTTAGTATTGTTAGTGTTATTTGTTAGATACGCATGGACGACGAAGTACATCCGGTTAGATATTAACTGTATAGCTAGGACGTGCGCAGTCCCCAGGAGATAATGAACGCATTAAAATTCTTTCTTTGGCATTTTGAAAACCAGCTTGCTGTAGGCTTCGCATTGTGGATAGCTACGCCAAGACCCATCTAGGAGACTCTCTGTACACGTATCACCACGTTTACACGTGTAAAGTCGGAAACTTCTCTCAGATACCAGACCAAACACTGTTACTGCCTCTGAGAACATAATCGCTATGGATCAACCGCAGGTCACCTAGAGTCTTCTACGCAAATTGTGCTTCAGTTGTTGCAGAATCTCGATCATGCCAATTACTAGATTGCTGCACACAGATCAGAGCTTTCTATTGCAGCGCAAACGGTATCCTCCCTAGAATCTGAACTCGTAAACGCCCGAAACCAGGCCAGTTCATCAAGTAATACACAATTGGATAGTCAGGCTGGCCCAAAGAAAAACCAGCCTACTACACTCACTTGCAAAGGATCAATTTGCAGCTGTTTTGTTCAAATGGACAACTACCTCGGGGCAATGATGGCAATGGACCCCTACGCGTAGCACTCAGCTACTTGGCTGGCAGTGCCCATGAATTTTGGATGGTCCACTATAAGACAGCAGAAGGGAAAGGAATAAATTCCTGACAGACCCTGAATGATGAGGATGAAACACTGACCAAGGAGAAGATCCCTCGAGACAAACTCGCCCACTAGAAAGAAGTCAAACACGTTCCTACCTTCAACGAAGACTTCAACAAAATTATACTTGACATCCCCGATATTGGAGTTAAAGACCAGATAAATCGTTCCTCAAGCAGTTTAAAGCACTATTCATGTTCGCCCCTATCATTGTCACTTCCATCACCTTCTGACCCATGCGGCTCTATTTCTGTACTTTTCAGTTCGGATAGCATGATTTGCACATAAGCTGCATATGATTGGTCATCTTCCTCACCTGTTGATGTTGGAACCTCACCGATACGTAAAAACTGTAAACCGGAGAACTCATCTTCATATGAACGGACATTTTTGTCCTGATAAATCCCGATTCGGTTATCATTAGGTAGACACATCCATCATCATGTCCAAAGAGGAGAACCTCCTCCAACTGGTGACTGAAGGCTGGTAATTGTTCCATGACGGGTTGATAAAGCAAATGACAACCGAACGGTGCGGGGTACTGTAGCTCAGGGAACTGGTACCCGTACACGGTGTCAAAGGGAACTATTCTTGTCTCAGAGTGCAGAACCATGTTTTTGCGCGTAGTCAAATGCCTGAGAGCGTATTGCCGCCAGGTCGGGAAGCTAGCGTGCAACCGCGCAGCAAAAGTCATTGAAATCACAATTACGTGGTACCGTGCGGACAATCTATTAAATGCGGGGTTGTAACTTGTTCTCGTACTGACTTCAACCCCATTAGTCCGAAGAGCGTCCTGTGCCCTCTGAAATATGTTTCCGCCATCGGTGTGCCACGACCGTACAACTGTCCCCTGTTGCTTCTCAAATATCTTGATAAACGAGAGCACGGCGTCTGGCGCTTCACCTTTCTTCCAAACGGTATCGCTATGTAAGTACCTCGAATAGTCATCCACGATGGTGATAAAATATTTAAGCCCATCTCCGTAAATCGTCCTGATTTCACCCTTTTTGTCAGCGTGCAAGTGACCTAACACCCTTGCGTTGGTCATACTTCCTTGATACCGTTTGCGAAATTTCGATTCGGTGCATACCACACACTCTTTTGGTGTGGGGACCAAGTTGGGAAGGATTCCGTCTCGGATGTGCTGCTTGATTTAAGGTAACGTGAGTACATGGCCTAGACGCATGTGCCATGCCAATCCCGCGTCGGTCTTTGCCCTATTCCCGTCCCCGGTCGGTAATTTAATTGGTTTCTCATTTGAGAACTCACGGCCTTTTTGACGTAATTCCCGTTAGGTTACATCAGGGGGTTCATGTTCCTCATCTTTCCCCTCCGTGTCGGATTACTCAAATTTTGTCATCCAACAACAGTTCCGGGAAGGGAATTTCGTCTCCAGGAGGTTCTTCTTCAGAGAATTCACTATTCGAATGGTTTAACTTGGTGTTGTACTCATTGGCAACTGCCATTGATGCACTCATTCGGTCCTGATCCAGTACTGTAAGGTCGACCGGAACCGATTCCTGGTGGTCTGATATGTAATACAACCCATCTCGACCCTGCTTAGCATACCCGATAACTGGGTTACGGTGTTCGTTGTCAATCGAAAGAGACATCCCCTGCATGAAGACACGTTGATTCCATTCTTAACAATGGCCTGGACGGATAGCGGACTCATTTCAGTGTTTGGTGTGACCAGCTCGTCCGATTGGGAAACGCAAACGGGAACTTTCTCACTGTACCAAGCTACCGGTCGTACTCCCTTTTCATCGGCGACGACTGTTGAGTCATCTATCAGAGCAATGGTGACATCGCAATCCGTTCGGTTTTGCGGTTCACATACGGTGTGATAGTCGACGTCGCATTGGAATCCAACATCATTTTGTCAGTCCTCTGTCTCGGATTTTCCAATGCTGTGCTCTACTTGGACTTCTTCTCTGTCCTACTTCTCCATTTCGGTTTCTTGTCCCGTGGGATTCATCTTCAGTGTCGGAGCTATCGTCTTCCTTGGATGATTCCTTGCCACCTTTGAAGAGACCGAGCGGAATGTTTGGGTTATGTGAGTTGTGCCAACAATACGCTCGTTTGTGTCCCCGAAGGTTGTGAAAGTTACAGTTCAACTTTGCCTCCTTGGCCGTCGAAACCTTTTCCGTGTTGGACTTGAGAGCTTTCCTCTCATCAATGAACCTTCCCACGATGAATTACCACGTTATGGCCTTCTCGGCTAGCTTTTTGATAGCGGCCGTAACGGGTGCCAGCTCGGGGACCTCGACTAAAGCCACGAGGATATCGATGGTTAGGTTGTCGTCGAGATTGGCATACAGGTTGCCGGGCTCCTCGACAAAGCCAGCCATCCGGTCGATGTGCTTGGCCATGCCTGACTTCAGACTATTATACCAAACGGAAACCAACTCAGAAACCTTAGCAATCTTAGAGGCTGTTGATGTCGACCGATAACGTGCATCCAGCTTCTCAAGCATTTCTTTCAGTTTCCCTATCACCCTACGGAAGAGACGCAACGCGTAGTCACTCAACGCATCGACTATGATGTTGCGTGCTCGACGCTTACGCTCAGCGAATTTCGCTTGAGCTTCGGAAGATCCCGATACGGTACTAGAAGAAACTATCACATCGAGGACCATCGCCGAACAAGCGGCCTCGATGCGAATTTCCCAAAAACCTTAGTCGGACTTGCCACCCAAAGTGCGGATACCGAGCTTCTCCGGGCCAGAAATACTGCAAGATGACCAAAACGGATAAACACAGCGGTACCAAGGCCCAAAACCTATTGAGGTCAAAATAGTAGGTTTTAACAATTCGGGGTGCCCGAATTGGAACAAGTTGACCTCTCTGATCTTAATTACAAACTATCCCGCTCGGTAACTACTTAGAGAAAAGCAAAGGTCCGCGCTACAGTAGCTTACACCCTATCCGCACTGACTAATTGCTCCTGACGCAGTGGTGGCATCACAGGGCTGAACCACGAATCACATACCGTTCGGATAAATGGAATAAGAAAAAACACATAGACGAATTACCTTACCTGGTGTCTCTTGCCTCTTTGCAATTCCGACAAGTTCAAATAAGACAAACATAATAAACGCATATGCCTATCCTATTGAAATTCTTTCTCCCGTTCTCGGTATTAGAAATTGGATGACTCAACACTGAATCATTCCAACACAAAGTTTATGATAGGAAAGTGATATAAATCTTGGGTGTGGTACGGAAAATTGACAAACACATCCTCCAAGGGGCAGATTGAATACCCAGTAAGCACCGAAGGCCTTTAGTGTCATTTTAATATCTTTTAAGCATCAATTGCTTGTAATGTCTCGGTATATGAAAGCACTTCGCCCTGCAAGTCTCACCGAAATGGAAAATTTCTCTTTTGGTAGGAGAAAGGGCTTTTCGCTGAACCCAAAATGTAATTCGTCCAGAAACGAATTTCTGAACAATAGAATCGAGAGAGTGCAAACATCATCATGACTTTAATGGGTCTCCGTTTCCGAGACGTAATTTACTGGAAACACTCGCTGAGGAATGCGATCATCCCATGCACTACTTGTACATTATAAGAACCAGTGTCTTTTTTGTGTTTTACTCCACTACAGCCCAGTCGGGTATTATATCCTGTTATAGCCACTACTTTAGCGACTCAAACCAATTGTTGCTTATAGTTGCTAAATATTTCTACATATATGCACTGCCGAGGTGTGGTCTCTGCGTGTTCTCCCCAAGTAAAGCACAGATCAAGAGATATTCAGATAAATCCTAAAGGAAAAAAGCAACTTTAAACCAATAACGATAATCATAAAGGCTGTCCGTTTGAAGTGTAGAAATATAAACTCAAGTTGAAACTACAATCATCGCCGTGCGATGACCGTCACTGTCATAGACATTTTACAGACGTAGACTCTTATGCTAATAAAATGCTACACAGGAATAATCCACGAAGAAAGACCAAAGAACAATTAATTCGTTGTGGAGGAAATTGCCCACGTAATCCAATTATCAATCTGGATCTATTCAACTCCTGTCATCACAATTTTGATTGACCAGATCGTTTTAACTTCCAATTGAAGAAAATTCACTTCATTGAGTATCTATCAAGTACATTGCAAGTCGGACTATACGACTAAGAACTAACCGGATGTTCCACTTTAGGTACGCGGAAAAGGGCTCGCGATAGAATCTCCGTTGCAACAGAAGACCACAGTTTGCAGCTTATGTGCTGATAAAGACATCTGCGGGTCATTCTTGTGGTTGTGTTAACCTTCTCTGCGATGCGCGGGATGAAGTCTTCTAGGAACAAAATAAAGGAAGGAGATGGGTCACCCAAGGAATCGGAAGCCAGGGTTGAAATTCGATGTTTGGTTCCTAGAGGCTGTTGTGCGAAGGGATCGGGATCCGGCGTACCAGTTTGCGCTCCAAACCTTTGACTTTGCCTCGGTTTGCAATTCCGGCGGCGCGGCAGGCCATTTGTGTGGCCCTTGTGTGCACGCATAGTTTGAACGGAGAGACAAACGGAATGTCGAAAGCTACGGGGCGGACCTGTTGCCAATCTATTCTGTGAGGCACAACTGCTTGTACAAATAGAAGATACTCGAACAGTATGGAGTCCACAAGATCAATCGAAATATTCGCCAGCTTGGTACCGTTGTGGAAGCCGAGAAAAGCCGTAGAGATCCAATACTTCTCAATGAGAACCAAACGGAAAATCTTTACAGGTTCTAAGGCATGAAAATGTGCCGAGAGTATTCAGAGACCAAATACATAGGCAAGCGTTAGATGGCTACCTATAGTGCCTTCCTCGTTTGCAGGCTAAATGGAAAGTTGGTAACAAAATCGCAAAGTTCCTTCTGAGGAGAGAAATCATGAGGGGAGCCAGCAAAGGAAGCAAACGTCGGAAACACTATGGCCCTCGTCACCCAAGGCTCCATAGATATCATCTCCAACCGTGAAAAGGATTATATAGTGCTGTTGCCAGTAATCTCCGTAGTGAAGATTTTTCTCGCGCTCTACATCTGTCCCGATAGAGCCTGTGGTAACTATGCTTGTCGCAATTGGGCGGAGATCATAAGGATAGACAATAGTGGTGTCGACTGCAAGATCACTGGTGTGAAGAACATAAGCACCCGGAATATAGATCTCCATTCGTAATGGACGGGACTTCCAATGAGTAGAAGAAATGGGATCTTCGACGGAAAGCGTATCTTCGACGATTGCAGCGACGCCAGCTTCCTTGCGGAAGCGGGCGCGAATCGTGCGAAGGACGTGATGCCGGAGATTCATGCCGTCCTTCTTACTTGCAGTTAACCGCAAATTGTCCCCTTGGATCCAAGATGGACGCGACGTCGACAGAGCAACGGGAGCACACGGTACAAAGAGTGGATCCCAGGAGTAGGGCAGTAACGAGACGGATATCCATGGAGACCTTTCACTCAAGGAAGGCCATTTATGTACCACGGTAGAGTTGTGGAAGCAAGAGAAAAGGGAAGAGGATGAATAAGTGTGCACGGAGAGATACCGTGCTCTACCGGGTGCTGCAGCGGAAAATACAGCCTGAAAGACTTCGAAATCATAATTTCAGTTGTAATCGCATATTATTGCCTTTCACCAGGGGCGGGTGAGTAACAATGCTTGAAAAGGGAAGTAGCCGTTAGCAAAAAAGCCAGCTGCAAATAACGAGAAGATAGAAGCGAGATAGCAGACCGGAGGACCTCTTCGATAGGATTAAATCGTCGGGAGAAGAGATACTCAGAACCAAATACCCCAAATAGGAGGTGTTGCAATCGACAAAAGTGCTCCCGTGGTTTTGTTGAGCGACCAAAAGGAGCTGGAAAAAGACAACAGTTGAGAGGGCTACAAGAAAGTATAGAAGGTGAAAGGTCTAACACATAAGTTCTCTCACCAGCGAAAGAAGCATTGCTCTCCGGTCTGAAGTTGTCTTTCAACTTCCTACGACTCGGTACTTGACTTGAAGCTGTCTGCAAAAATGCTCGATCTCTCCAAGAGGAAGCAGATTACGCAGTTTCCATTGACTTTTAGCTACCCCTGAATACCCAACAAAACTACAAAAGATACCAGGAAATGCATAAAAAACACTTTTTGTGGATGACATACTCTAAAAAGAAGATGCTTGTGAAACGAACAATCGATCTGGTCCCCCAATTCATATTCTCTACAACAGACCCAAGCAACTCCTCCAGAACATCCATGTCCTCGAACGGCTCATGATTCTCTACTTTCTCCTGGAATATATCTAAACCACTAAAAATGCCCCTATCCGATTCCAGCGTCGGGATCACTTAGTCAATACTGTCCCCGCTACATCAGCCCAGCACTTTCCATGTCTCCCTCCCTCTCATCCTCCTCGTCATCCGCATTCTCGCAGACCAATTCCGGGGCTGCGCACTCCTCGAAAATTTCACTAGCCCTCTCCTCGACTTCCCCTTCCTTCCCCTCACTTACCTACTCCGCCTCATCCTCGACGAAATGACGACGAACAAATTCGATCACCTTCTTTGTTTCTCGTCATGGATAGTCATCACGGTCAGTAGCGCCGAAAGAGGGTGGGGGAATGGCGTTGAGGTGACGAGGGTGGTGATTTTTGGAAATGACTTTGGACGAGCATAGATTGACCATTTTGGTGTGCTTTGAGGAGTGCAATTGAGTTTATTTTGAATGGATGGGGGAGAAAGTTGGTGAGTAAAATGATCGAAAAGGTTTGAGTCTTGGCATGAAAGGTTTTAAATAGGCTCTTGAGGGCACCTTCTGTAGATCATGAATAGGTAATTAAATCTACAATGGAATTTGTATTGGTGCATTTGCGCCCCTTTTCCCCAAAAATAATATGGAGAAGAAGTTAAGCAAAAAGGGAAGAAGAAGTTGATTCGGGATCGATTCAGAGGGGTAGGTACAGTATAAAAATATCTAGATAAAATGGAAGTGAGTTTTGAGAGGACCGTGGTAAGGATAAGCAACGGCCAGGAAGGAGGGGTGTTTTACCCAGAAAGTTGTTTAGGTTGAGTGAAGTTGAGCAAGCACAAGAACCACAAGCAATTTTGGACAAGGAGAGGTAGTACAGTAAATTAAAAGTCGGTAGGTAGCGGCGACAAAAAATCCATTCCGATTCGCGCGCGCCTTTCACCCAAGTGGCGGTCTTGGAAAAGAGGCAGCAGATCGGATAAAAGACGGAAAGAGTCGATTACGTATTCTGTGTAACCCGCCTCTGTAATTGTCAACGTTTGCAGGAGACTGCGACTAGTGATAGCCGATAATTATTGTTCAAAGAATGTTAAGTACATAATTTTTCCTGATTCTCTGTAATAGAGTTACTTTCCAGAATTTTTAATTTTATTCCCTATCTCTGCGTTGGAAGTTGTAAAGTAATTAATGATTTCCAGAAGTCATAAAAAATTAATGACTTAAACCGCAAATTATTACTTTAAAAAATTGAATGCAGTTGTTTTGGGCGATTAGGAATGTGGGGGCACTAAGGGGAGTTACTGTACTCGCCTGTTGAGAACTGGGGAAGCTCAACGGTAACGATAGGAAAGTTGCGGTAGGGAATTAAGTGAAGGGTTGGAAGGGTCGGGGTGCGGAGGTGCGGGGTTCGAGATATCTGTGGTACATAAGTAACCATGGTCCATATAATGTGAGACAAAAAATAAAATGTGAGACATTATTTCAATTAAAAACACCCACTTCCCAAAGACCTGAATCATTCTGGCGGGGAAACCGAAACACCTAAGTCCCGTTACGTTTAAACAAAGGGAGAAAGTAGCGCAGAAAGCAATCGTTCTAAGAGACATGACAGATATGGTTGCCGAGACATAGGTAACACGACATAGAACAGAAGCAATTGTGCCGAGGAATGTACCATCTCCGTAAGTCTCAGGATGGCGGAGACACCCAGCATCGGGGACTTCAAACGATTTTTCCGCAAATCTACGATTGCAACGAGCTATTTACCATCGTATCGCTGAAGGCGGGTATTTTCGAAAGCTCTCCAAGGTCTACTGCGTCGATCGCTGCAACCTCAACAGGACTTTCACTTACTGGCAACCAAAATAACAGCGCGTGAACCAGAGAGCCCTGACGATATCCACATAGTGTTTCGTAACCCAGGCAGACCTGCAATGCTCAACGACGAAGAGTAAATGCTCATTTGCTAAGTAGTGGAGTATTATGTTGATATTTGCTTGCCGCTTACTAGGAACGATCTGATTGAACTCGTGAGCGTGGTTGTCGAGGGACTGCTTGAGATGCGGAGGTCAGAAATCACCTTCGTAAACGGCCGCCCTTCTTTACAATGGATGGAATCATTATTTCACGGCACTAGTCTCTAAAGGTGAAGGTAATGCGGGCAGTAAAAGACGAAAGGGCGCAAGCGGTTACGAAAAATATTGTGGGAGAGCACATTGCTCGTATAAAGGCAGCTATAGAACCCTTCAACATCAAAGATCCGAGTTTTGTTTTCAATTTGGATGAGATTGGGGTTTAATTTCTTTCAATGGTGGGACGTAGTATTCGAAAGGGAATCGGTCGCCTGGACAAACGCTTGATAACTACAGTTGTTGGCACACGTGTAAATCTGGATAGGGTGACTATGATGTTCGTGGTTAATGACGCTGGTAAAGCGTATAAACCTGTCGTAGTGTACCCTGGAAAGCAGACTTATTTTAGAGAAGCGAGGGACAAATCCAGGCAGTTATGCAGTATTTACCGGATTGTTATTTTTCAGAGAGACCGACCTGGTGTTGACACATCAATGTTTTAGTAATGGGCGAAGTTATTTCAGGAAGAAACAGCCGAGTTAAGGAAGTTTGGTTATAACTTGCTACTCGTTTTGGACGGTTATGCATGCCATGATCAATTTGAGGTGCTCTTCTTGTAGCGCAGTAATAATGTGAAAGTTATTGGGCTTCCGGCTTATACATCCCACGTTTTCCAACCTCTGGATGTATCAGTGTCCGTTCCGTTTAAATCTTTTTTACAACGCGAGTTCCTTCGTGCGGCTGGGACCAAGAAGATTGTGGACGCTTTTGATGTGGCTGTGGTTCTGTCATCCGGATACAGTTCAGCAGCTACGTATTCAGATATAAGAAGTGGGTTTTATCTTACTGGATTGTGGGATGATAATCTTTTATCTGAAACGTTGGAACCACTTAAAGAGTTGCTATTTTATGTGGACGAAAATGAAATGGGACCGGAGATGCCTCTTAAGCAGAAGGATGTCCTGAAGTCGTTTGATAACAAGAGCAGGCTTCTGCTACAAGCAGTTGAAATTGACGAGGAGGGCACTGTCTCTATGAGTACAAAGCATGGGCAGCATTTAACGTCACATGCTGTTATCCATGCCCTGCAGGCCAGGGACAAGAGACGTCGACAAGCTGAGATTGCGAAATAAAAGCGAAATGAAGATGTTGAAAGATAAATTATGTATCCTGCGAATGAGAAGGAACGCATGGACCTTCTTTCGCTCGCCCGGAGCGCCTGATAAGGCGTTAGCGTCTCTCTAATACGCTAATAATTCTTCGGAGAACTGCAGCGTTGCGTGTAGTTGAGAAGTGTAGTCAGCTGCAATGATGCAGTGCGATCTGAGGGATGCAATTGTGCTTTGTTCAAAAATCAATAAATTTTTGATACTGTTCTTTTTGCTTGTCATACGCCCACGTTATGATAGATTGTCTCATATTTTTCTAGTCAAACGACACCATTTTGGAGGTTTACTTCTTCATTTTTCGGTTCTTGATCATAACCCAGCAGACGAGGGGCTGAGTGCTGACTCATTCGCTCTTTATTTCCTGAGAAATGAACCATTTTTTTTTTTCAATTAAAATTCGCGAGTCCCCGCTATTTGGTTCACATGATATGGTGGACAGTTACTTTGTCGCACCTCGCCCGCACTGCATACCAGCCAAAAATCATCACGTAACACACGTGTATTCTTCTAGAAACTTCGCTGGTACTGTACTGAAGTGTCGAGAACTTAATCCCAATCTGGACTTAATCAGGATCCCAAATTGCTTAATCTAGGTGTGCCAAAGCGTTGAGTTTCCTACTGTATGGTACTCACATTGACTACCGGGATTGCATTTGAGTCAATATGCATTCCTCTCTCCAGGGGAGGGAGATGTTTAATGTCTACAGTACACATAGATCTGTACTTAAGGGATAGATACTACAGTTTAGCCTGGACTCGATTCTCATCTTCTTCTTCTTCACCTATTACCGTGAACATTAAAGCGTATTCTACGTTTCTATCCTAGCTCCCGTGAGCTACCTACGTCTCGTGACGAAGGATTGTAACGTCAGAGTGCTGTGATCGACATTCGCGAATTAAGGCCCAGTACTAGACACAATGAGCAACAGTAATGTTGCCAACACAAACATAGGAGATCGAGCTGCAAAAGCCAAAATTGAAGATAAATTACCCAGTTTGGATCGCCCTAGTCGTTTTTAGCGTGGTTTACACCTTTCCAATGGAAGACAAACTGGACTACGAAATTTTTTTGTGGGCTGCGAAGCAGACACCAGACTAACCTGTCCTACTTTGAAAGACACCATTGTTGAAGAGCTTGATGCAAACTTACTGGCTCACCCCGACATCGTCATCAACCCAGAAATCTATAAACGTCTACGTTTATTCTTGGAACCCAGGGACACACCTTGCGAACCAACGGAGAAATCAGGAAGTTTCATTCCACATCGCGTGATTTGCGCGCTTTTCTGGGAAACTTCGACTGAGGACTGTCAAATAGCATTATCTCGCTACGATGCAATGAAGAGAGAGAAACGGTTATTACCAAACCCTCTGCATCTCCGAGAAATATTGACGATTCGTTTCAACCATTGGGCCATGAATCTCCGTCAAGGCCACATTATACGCATCAAGAAGAGAGAAAAAATTTTAGCAGGAATCCTTGCTTCCAACTTCAGGAAAGAAAATGAAAAATTTTCGGGCTCCCTGGAAGAAAACTGGAACCGGCTTCTCACTATTTACCAGCAATTTTGCGAGGAGTCAGGCATGTCAGCTCAAGAAAAGGTGCAGTTCCTCTGCCACATTCTTCGGGGTGAGGCACTCGGGTTTTATAACAGTGAAGAGCATGACAAATCTAAAAGCGCGGGCTCCGCCATAGCTGTATTGAGTGATGCATATTCATCCGAATCCAAAATGGATGCAGGTACGAAGCGCCTTCGCTCGCTGAAACTGAATGGCTGTGAGAAAGAAGGACGTACGGAACGAGATGCACTCAAAGCTCTCACATCTGACATCGAAACGCTTTGCCCGATGGCTCTTGCTCAGCTACGTAATGACTTCCACAAACAGTCATTTTTAAAAAGCCCTGTGCCAGGCCGTGAATGGGCCCTTATGGTATCTGCCAGTCATGAGATCATGAAAATGTCGTACCTAAGCTACCGCACTATTTTGCTAAAATTTCAAGGCAAATGGTCCATTTGCAATTCCAATAACATGAGACATGCTATTCCTGGAGGTTCCAACGGTTTTCGGACATCTAAATGGAAGGTACATTATGCTGGACCCGCTAGATACGGTAGCAGTTCGACCTCTTCTAAGGCACACTACCACGGTCACCGGAAGTTCCGTTGTTTCAACTGCTCAAAGGAGGGCTGCAGAGTCAAGACCTGCAAAGACCCGCCCAATCTTGAACGCATTGCAGAGAATGTGGCTCGCTTCCGTGCTGAAAAAAAGTCGAGAACCCACTTTGCTGATGTATTTTATGACCTTTGTCGAGTCTTTATCAGCACCGGAAAGGAGGGATCCATCTCCATCACTCAGAGTGACAGCTACTCTAACTCATCCAGCTCCAATTCTGAATCGGGATCTTCATGTACCCCTGCTGGTAACGTTAATCACTCTCACTCTGATCACGACATGGCGCCTGATTTCACTCTTATTGAAGCTATCTATACTACGGCTGAGGATGAAGCACTCCGATTTACGAAACAAGAAGAGGGTTTTTAAAGCGGGATCTACATGGCTGATGGATTCCGCTACTAAGGCCCACTAAACGCCTGATATTTCTCGACATCATAGTCATGCTATCAACCACACTGTCACCATCAGTGCGGCTCACAAAATTTCTGGTCACCGAGTTTCACACAGCTCCAGGTACCGCCCCCAATCTAGGAATTTTGCCCACGCCTTTATATCTACTATCAAATCCAGAACAACACGTTTTAGCAAAAGATCATTTGAAGGCGCTTGCCTTGACGGAGGTGCATCGCAATCTGTGATGGGCTAAAACCAAGCACTTGCATACTGCTGTATGCTCAACCATCCTGATAGGGGTAAATCGGCGGGGGAGGAGATCCTCAGAACCAATTACCCTGAGAAGGAGGTGTTGCGAGCGACAAAAGTGCTGCCGTGGTATTGTTGAACGAACAAAAGGGAGTGTATATAGAAGAGAGTTGAGAAAGCTACAAGCAAGTATAAAAGGGGCAGGGTCTACCACTGACGCTCTGCGACCAGCGTAAGAAAACGTTTTCTTGGGTCTGAAGTTGACTCTCAACTTCCTACTACTCGGGACTTGGCTTGAAGTTGTCTGCCAACTTGCTTGACCTCTCCATGAGGAAGCAGTTTACTCAGCTTATATAGACTTTTGGCTACCCCTAAAGTCCGAACAAAACTACAGAAGATACTAAGAAATGCATAAAAATACTTTGTGTGGACAATATACTCTAAGCAAAAGATACTTAAGAAACTAACAATTAATTTGGTCCTCTTATTTCCCATTCTCTAAATCAGATCCAAACAACTCCTCTAAAATATCCATGCTGTCCAAGCAGTCCCCACAAATATCTGCGAATGGCTCACAACTCTCTATTTCCCCCTGGGAGATATCTAGACTACTAAAGATATCTCCATCCGGTTCCATCGTGGGCACAACTTGATCCATACTCTCTATTCCAGGCCCCACCGGTCCAACACTTTCCATGCCCCCTGTTGCCTCATCTTCCTCATCCTCCTCCTCCTCCTCATCCTCATCTTCCTGATCCTCGTACACTAGCTCAGGGGCTAACCATTCCTCGAAGGACTCCCCGCTCTCCTCCTCGACCTTCTCAGCCTCTCCCGGACTTACCTCCCTCGCTTCTTCTTCTATGAAGAGGCGGCGCACGAACTCGATGATTTGCTTCTTTGTTTGCCGCCGGATGTAGTCGTCGGCATCGGTTGGCCCGTAGGCGGCGAGACGAAGGCCATTGATGGAACGGGAAGGGCGGTTTTTGGAAATAGGGACAGAGGGGCGAAGGTTGCTCATTGTGATAGAAGTTGGGGAACAGGAGGCAATGTGGGGTGCTTTGGGTGTGTGGGGGGAGAGGGGTGATGAGTAAAATGATCGGGGCATTTGGAACTTAGAATAAAGGGGTTTAAATAGGCTCCCGGGGCAGGTTCTATAGATTAGGAATAGGTAAAATAAATCTGCAAGGGATTTTGCAATAGTGCATTTGCGCCCTTCTTCTCAAAAAAAGGCGAATTTGGAGGAGGAGGTAAGCTAAAAGGGAAAAGGGACTTGATTCGGGGTCGATTCAGAGGGTTAAATACAGTATAAAAATATCTAGATAAAATGGAAGTAAATTTGGAAATGACGGTTGGAGAAGTTAGGGGCGGGATCGTTGTAGGTTGCTGGATTACACGAGGGGAGGACCATTTCCTGTCTTACGTGAAGGGAGGACCATTTCCTGTATTACGTGAAGGGAGGACCATTTCCTGTATTAAATGAGGGGAGGACCATTTTTTGTATTACACGCCCCCTTTCTCAAGGCGAACGTCCCGGGTCGTCACTGCTCTTCTTCTGCTTCCGTTAGTGTTCGCTGTCTTATTGATAAGATGTATGGTCTCTCAAACGGGTACGGATGCAACTGATTACCAATATGATGCTCTAAAAAGTAGGTTCGCATTACTGGTACCTCACTTTGTAGCATAGCCTCATATATTGGTTTGATCACATCGAGGTGGGGTTGAATACATTCTTCTTCCGTGACTCTTCCGAATCTTCCAAGAGTGAAAAAATATATGTGATATGCAAACTCTTCTGGAAGATGCCGGAGGAATGGATGTCGATAAGAAAAGAAGACGCGCATCATCAAGAACGAATCTTCGTAAGATAAGTGCGGTCCATGTAGCGCCCTAAAACATAAACAGATGCTTATCATGAAATAAGAAATGACCTGCGCATCGTTCGCATCCTCGGAGATATTGCGCAGCCAAAAAGATAATCTTCTTCTTCCGACTGTATGCTGTGCATGGTTGTGAAGCAAAGCTAGAGATGAAGTTGTGGTGGACGGTCCCGATGAATGGCCGCGACCAGCTCCTGACGTACTGGGACCTGCACGAGGTCCTCGGGGGACGACCGGAACCTCTTCTGGGCGGGTTGTTGTCTCCTGAAGGTCCTCCTCTGGTCATCATCACTGCTTCAGGAGGATCCTCGCCGCCTCCAACGTTCCCAATTTGTGGCGGAGAAACGTAAGGTTCCCATAGAGGATACGGGACCAGCCTGTATTCCATATCCGGGGGTAAGGCGTAACCTCTCAGTCGCACGTCTTGGTTGTTCTTGAGAAATACGTAAATTGGACGGATAATATTCAGATACGTTTGCGACAAGTCTCCAGCAGCTACCATTCCATATCTTCCTATAGAGTAATGATATATTACCTCCACAAACTCTGGACCTGCTTCCGTGAACCTTCCGTTTTGGAATGAAAATAGAACTCTTATTAATAGTCGGAAATCTTCTTGAGGTAGCAATGGTCCGTTCAACGTACGAAAACATAGGCATATATTAATGTAGAAATGGATGATTACGTGGAGTTCGTAGTAGTCCCGCGTAACCGAGATGATCCATTCCCAGGCCCTTTTTCCTCCCATAGGAATCATTCTATAGTTAAAGATGAGTATGCCCCGTGGTTGCGCATAGTCCTGTGTGAGAAGGAATTCTTCAGGCCTCTGATGGTAAGGGACCAGACGACGTGCATGGATGGCCCTCCTTGATCTCTTCCCTGAGCTTGAACAGAGCTGATAGTGCGGGTGTCTTTCCTCCGTGACGATGCAAGGGTTCGAGTACTTGGTTTGGAAGGCCGGCCACTTCACAGCCTGCTGCATTGCTTTTCCATGTACTACAAGTACTTTACAGCCAACTGAAAAGGTTCTGACTGCAGGTTCTGCATCCTTATTTCTTGTCTGTGTTAGCGCGCGGTGTGATCTCCAGCCTTCGGTGGCCAGTATTCAACTTCCCTACTCTCTTCATCGATAATATTTGTTTCCATGTCTCTCTTAACATTCTAGGAGCCCTTCCGTACATTAGCTCGAATGGTGAGCGTCCATTTCTTCCTCTTCTTCGACGGTAGCCGTATAACACTTTTGGTAAGGCATCTTCCCACTGGATTTCATTCTCCAACATAGTTTTCGATATTGCTCGTTTGATGGTTCCAACCATCCTCTCCGCTTTCCCGTTGGACATAGGAGCGTATGCGAGAACGGTCTTCAGCTGAATCCCTTTCTCTTCCAAAAACGAAGCAGTGAAGTTGCAGTAAAACAAAGGGCGTTATCCGAGATGATCCTTTTTGGAAGACCAAACGGTTCAATTATTTCTTTTTCGATGAATCTCAGTACCACCTCAGCATTTGCCTCCTCGATTGCAACTGCTATTGGCCATCCAGTAAGATGTTCCACCCCTATAAGGAGATATTTGTTTCCGGAAGAAGTTTCCTTGAACGGGCCGCGAAGTCAATTGAGAAGGTTTCAAAGAGACCGGAAACTGGAAAACTTAGAGTTGTCTTATACTTCCGTATTGGAGTGAAATTTTTGGCAGTTGTCGCAGCTTTTCACGAATTATAGACGTCCTTATGGATACCGGGCCACCAGAATCTCTCAGTTACGAATTTTTTGGTTGTTTCGAGATCCCAATGCCCTAGCTCATCATGGAAAGTCCTCAAGATCTTCATTCTTTCTTTCAAAGGGGCCACTAGTCGGGGACCGGCTTTAGTGTGCCGGAAGAGTTTCCCATTCCACAATGTAAAAGCCTTTTGATTCCTGCGTACCCAATTTCGGTGTTCAAGATCAACCTTTCTCATTTCTAGTCCATCGAGGAATTTGATCAGTCCGTGAATATTAGCTTCGTACTCGTTATCGTTCGGCAACTGCAACTCGGCGACTCCGACGATGTCCTCCGAAGCTTTTTCATTTGGAATCAGTGCGTCCCTCAAGCGGGATAGGTAATCGGCAGGCTGATTATTGCGTCCGGGTCTATACACAATTTCAAACCGATATTCTGCGAAAATGTCGAGCCATCGGGCCAAGCGGTGATGTACATCCTTCTTTTGGAATGCTGTTTTAAGTGCCTGGTGATCAGTTATCAAGACAAATTTCTCGAGTGATAAAAGGTATACGCGAAACTTTTTCAGCGCGAAGACGACAGCTAGCGCTTCTTTCTCGCAGACTGAGTATCTTTTCCGCGTCATTCAGAGTTCGGCTTGCGAATTGAACAGGGTGTAGTCTTCCGTTTTCATCTTTTTGGGACAAAACGGCACCCAAAGACCGTTCTGAGGCATCTGTCTCCACAACGAATGGTCTCTTGAAATCTGGGTACATGAGAACTGGGGGGACACATAGCTTATCTTTAAGCTCCTGAAATGCAGTTTCCATTTCCTTGTTCCAGTAAAATTTTCCGTTCTTCGTAGTGCTGGCATGTAACGGTGCTGCAGTCTTGGCGAAATCTTTGATAAATCTTCTGTAATATGAGGCCAGTCCTAAGAAGCTTCGGACCTCCGTCTTTGAAGCGGGCCTTGGTGCCAACTTTATTTTTTTCGTTTTCTCTGGATCCACTCTAATTCCCTCTTGGTCGACGATATGACCGAGTAATTGGATAGAAGTTTTCGCAAAGAAGCATTTGCTCAACTTAATTTTCAAGCTATACTCCGATATCCTCTCCACAACTGTCTTGACGTGCGAGATGTGCTGATCCAATGTTTCTGAGAATATGACGACATCATCGATATAGACTCTTGCGAATGGAAGTCCTTTCAAAACCTCGTTCATCATTCTTTGGAATGTAGCTGGTGCATTCATGAGACCAAAAGGCATCACTTCGAACCTGAACGTACCGGCTTTGCTGGTAAAGGTTGTTTTTTCCTTACATTTTTCATCCAATGGAATCTGCCAATAGCCAGTGTAAAGGTCAATTGAGGTGAAATATCTCCCGTCCTTCAGGTCCTCGAGGATCTCCTCCATGTTCGGAATCGGAAATCGATCGGGTATCATTCTCTGGTTCAGTTGTCGGTAATCGACGCAAAAACGCAGCTTTCCATCCTTCTTTGGTGCGACCACAACTGGAAACGACCATGGGGATGAAACTGGTCGAATAATATCATTTTTCAGCATACTTGTAACATTTTCTGAGATAAATTGGTCATATTTTGGCGGTTGACGTCTAGGCTTGTGGTAAATCGGTTGAGTGTCGGTAAGTTCGAACGAGTGAGTAACCGGTACACTTGCTTGTCTTAAATCTGAAACGCTCCATGCAATTACTTCGGAAGATGTTAACATGTCGGATATTTTCAGTGAGGCGGGGCGGGAAGGTGCTGCACTTTTCCTTGGATTTCTGCCATTTGGCGCCCTTTTTCTTCTTGATCCTCAACCTCAATATTTTGAAGGACCTCTTCCGTCGTGCTCACATCTTCATATATGGAATTCGACGTATTCTTATTTTCTTTGCAAAGGTAATCTTCTTTCATGCTCCGAATTCTGTCCTTTGATTCGATATCATCGCAAAAAGAAACACATTCGGGTTTCAAACTTATCCTAGAATCCAGTCGTCATCTGTTTCAAACCCGGAATCATAATCGTCCCATGCCATGTTCATTAACCCCCGAGGGTACCCTTTTCCACTTCCGAAAGTGTTAGTTGGTTCCGAATCTTCGCTGTCATAGCTAGAAGTGAAATCTTCACTGTCCGTTTCTTTTAAATCTTCAGGATGCGTGCTTTTGTCGAAATCCAGGGGCATCTTCACGGTTCTGCCGTCAATATTAACTGAAACCATTTGGTTGCCCAAGTCAATGCATGTTCCTAGTCTTTCCATTGTGGGGCAGCCAATGATTGCATCGAAAGGGAGATCCGGCATGACAAGAAAGTCTACATCAACTTTAGAGTCCCCAAAGAACACGGAAACCTTGTCAACAGTGCCCATGCATTTTGAGACGGTTCCATCCGCTACAGTTATTTTTCGAGTCGTTGGAGTAATTTCGAGACCTAGATCTGTCACCAAAGTTTCTGAAATGAGGTTTGGAACAGCACCCGAATCGAAGAGAGCTTGGGTTTTCATACCCAATACTTTGACTGGTACCAGCTTAAGACGTCTTGGTGCTGTCGAGGCCGATTGAAGAAACAGTTTCTTACCCTTAGCGGACTTATTAGACCTGATAATTTTTTTGAGTTCTTTTCTCGCATCCTCTGCGTCGCCCCTCAAAAGTTGACCAAACGTTATCCCAGTTGGGGCCGATGCAAGCTCAGCCACCAAATTGTACCTCTTCACATACTCTAGTACGTCCTTAGAGATACTCTTAACTTTCTTACTCTTTTTCGTCTTCTTGGCCGGAGTGACTCCCACTCCTGGAACAACTTGATCAGACCTCTTGGTTCGAGGAGGTACAGGTGCTGGGATATGCTCCAGCATTCCATACTCTAGCCTAGGTTTCTTCGATAAAATGTTCCCTTCCCCATCCCTTTTTGTCACATTGACTTGACTAATCTCTTCAGCGATGGATACGTTACCGGCATCCGTCAACCTTTGATCCCTTCTATTTTGTAAGATTTTCACCTCTGGTCCTGACTCACTCCTTGCTTCCGATAAATTTGCTCTTCTGTTGTCTTTAGACCAGCAGTTACTTTCATGATGCCCATATCGACCGCACTTTGCACAACGAGTGTTTCTATGTGGATTATCAGGACACCTGTTTGCAAAGTGTCCAGGCTTGTGACAGTAAGAACAGACTTCTGCGGCCTTAGGGGCCCCAGACTGGTTCTTCTTAATGGTAAGAGTAAGGCTTTCCAACTGCGAGGTTATCATGTCAAGTCGATTATCGAATCGGGTTTCCAACCTTTCTTCCAAGTTTTTGACATCGCTCCTGACAGATTCTAATGCCGCTGCACTAGTAGCCGGCCTTTGATAATTCTTTTCAGGATGTACGATAGACATCGATGTGCGGGTTTCCCTCGGTACCTCACTCAGTGACTGAAACGTCTCCGAATTTTTGACAAATTCTACTATGGTACCCTTCAGTTCATCAAAAGTGTGAGGGCCCTTGATGAGGAGGAAATCGGAGAGCCGCTTATCCCCCATAGCCGCCTTACGCAGCATTCCGTACTTGGCTTGGGCGTTGAACCCAGCCTTTTCATAAAGATCACACAAGTACACCAATGAGCTTAACAAATCGTCGAAGTTGAGCCGGGCCTCTATGGCGGTACGAATCATCTCATCTGGTTCTACCTCCTTAGCATACTCTTTCACAAGCCACTCACATACCTCACCGAAGTTACGCCCATTCCCGTTAAGAGACCACCCGTCGATAAACTTGGACTTATATTTGTGCTTTGCGTCACCATGAAGATAGGCGAAGATACTTGCGGCCTTCTCTTCATCGCCCTTCTCTCGCATCACAACGTTGACATATGTGTAAAGAAACTCCTCAACGTCTTCAGTCTTGCCCCCTGTGAACGTTATACGAGCAGCATTGAGATCCATGATTACAGAAAGAAATCCCCCGAAGTGTTCCTTACTACTGCTCAACTCGAATACCTCGGGTGCAACCCCCTCCACAAGAGTACCAAATGATGGGTAAATCGGCGGGGGAAGAGATCCTCAGAACCAATTACCCTGAGAAGGAGGTGTTGCGAGCGACAAAAGTGCTGCCGTGGTATTGTTGAACGAACAAAAGGGAGTGTATATAGAAGAGAGTTGAGGAAAGCTACAAGCAAGTATAAAAGGGGCAGGGTCTACCACCGACGCTCTGCGACTAGCGTAAAAAAGTTTTCTTGGGTCTGAAGTTGACTCTCAACTTCCTACTACTCGGGACTTGGCTTGAAGTTGTCTGCCAACTTGCTTCACCTCCACTAAAGGAAGCAGTTTACTCGGCTTATATAGACTTTTGGCTACCCCAAAAGTCTCAACAAACATACTAATAACCATAAAATGTATTCACGGTAATCGTGTGAACCAGAGAGACTATTAGAAGATATTTCCTCAAGGTAAATATCTAGGTGCCATACCCATGCCAGCCACCCATCGGCCAGGGGTGGGAATTGATGTGGCCATTATATAGACCTTTCAGAGCTACTTGTAGTATCACCCACAACCTGGAACTGTACTGACATCTACTATGACAGCGTGTCCTAAAATGAAAAAAATCAACCGACGAATTTGCCACACTCACCCAAATTAAAAATATCTTGCAAATTCAAAAACTGTAAAAATATCTTCCCAATTCCGATACTGTATACAATCATGGTCCTCATCTAGATTTTTTTCGTGTGCGAATTTGCGCACATCACGCCCTCTCGCTCAAGACGAACGTCCCGACTCGTCACTGCTCTTCTTCTGCTTCCGTTAGTGTTCGCTGTCTTATTGATAAAATGTATGGTCTCTCAAACGGGTACGGATGCAACTGATTACCAATATGATGCTCTAAAAAGTAGGTTCGCATTACTGGTACCTCACTTTGTAGCATAGCCTCATATATTGGTTTGATAACATCGAGGTGGGGTTGAATACATTCTTCTTCCGTGACTCTTCCGAATCTTCCAAGAGTGAAAAAATATATGTGATATGCAAACTCTTCTGGAAGATGCCGGAGGAATGGATGTCGATAAGAAAAGAAGACGCGCATCATCAAGAACGAATCTTCGTAAGATAAGTGCGGTCCATGTAGCGCCCTAAAACATAAACAGATGCTTATCATGAAATAAGAAATGACCTGCGTCGTTCGCATCCTCGGAGATATTGCGCAGCCAAAAAGATAATCTTCTTCTTCCGACTGTATGCTGTGCATGGTTGTGAAGAGAGCTAGAGATGAAGTTGTGGTGGACGGTCCCGATGAATGGCCGCGACCAGCTCCTGACGTACTGGGACCTGCACGAGGTCCTCTCGGGGGACGACCGGAACCTCTTCTGGGCGGGTTGTTGTCTCCTGAAGGTCCTCCTCTGGTCATCATCACTGCTTCAGGAGGATCCTCGCCGCCTCCAACGTTCCCAATTTGTGGCGGAGAAACGTAAGGTTCCCATAGAGGATACGGGACCAGCCTGTATTCCATATCCGGGGGTAAGGCGTAACCTCTCAGTCGCACATCTTGGTTGTTCTTGAGAAATACGTAAATTGGACGGATAATATTCAGATACGTTTGCGACAAGTCTCCAGCAGCTACCATTCCATATCTTCCTATAGAGTAATGATATATTACCTCCACAAACTCTGGACCTGCTTCCGTGAACCTTCCGTTTTGGAATGAAAATAGAACTCTTATTAATAGTCGGAAATCTTCTTCAGGTAGCAATGGTCCGTTCAACGTACGAAAACATAGGCATATATTAATGTAGAAATGGATGATTACGTGGAGTTCGTAGTAGTCCCGCGTAACCGAGATGATCCATTCCCAGGCCCTTTTTCCTCCCATAGGAATCATTCTATAGTTAAAGATGAGTATGCCCCGTGGTTGCGCATAGTCCTGTGTGAGAAGGAATTCTTCAGGCCTCTGATGGTAAGGGACCAGACGACGTGCATGGATGCCCTCCTTGATCTCTTCCCTGAGCTTGAACAGAGCTGATAGTGCGGGTGTCTTTCCTCCGTGACGATGCAAGGGTTCGAGTACTTGGTTTGGAAGGCCGGCCACTTCACAGCCTGCTGCATTGCTTTTCCATGTACTACAAGTACTTTAGAGCCAACTGAAAAGGTTCTGACTGCAGGTTCTGCATCCTTATTTCTTGTCTGTGTTAGCGCGCGGTGTGATCTCCAGCCTTCGGTGGCCAGTAGTTCAACTTCCCTACTCTCTTCATCGATAATATTTGTTTCCATGTCTCTCTGTAACATTCTAGGAGCCCTTCCGTACATTAGCTCGAATGGTGAGCGTCCATTTCTTCCTCTTCTTCGACGGTAGCCGTATAACACTTTTGGTAAGGCATCTTCCCACTGGATTTCATTCTCCAACATAGTTTTCGATATTGCTCGTTTGATGGTTCCAACCATCCTCTCCGCTTTCCCGTTGGACATAGGAGCGTATGCGAGAACGGTCTTCAGCTGAATCCCTTTCTCTTCCAAAAACGAAGCAGTGAAGTTGCAGTAAAACAAAGGGCGTTATCCGAGATGATCCTTTTTGGAAGACCAAACGGTTCAATTATTTCTTTTTCGATGAATCTCAGTACCACCTCAGCATTTGCTCCTCGACTGCAACTGCTATTGGCCATCCAGTAAGATGTTCCACCCCTATAAGGAGATATTTGTTTCCGGAAGAAGTTTCCTTGAACGGGCCCGCGAAGTCAATTGAGAAGGTTTCAAAGAGACCGGAAACTGGAAAACTTAGAGTTGTCTTATACTTCCGTATTGGAGTGAATTTTTGGCAGTTGTCGCAGCTTTTCACGAAAGTTATAAACGTCCTTATGGATACCGGGCCACCAGAATCTCTCAGTTACGAATTTTTGGTTGTTTCGAGATCCCAATGCCCTAGCTCATCATGGAAAGTCCTCAAGATCTTCATTCTTTCTTTCAAAGGGGCCACTAGTCGGGACCGGCTTTAGTGTGCCGGAAAGTTTCCCATTCCACAATGTAAAAGCCTTTTGATTCCTGCGTACCCAATTTCGGTGTTCAAGATCAACCTTTCTCATTTCTAGTCCATCGAGGAATTTGATCAGTCCGTGAATATTAGCTTCGTACTCGTTATCGTTCGGCAACTGCAACTCGGCGACTCCGACGATGTCCTCCGAAGCTTTTTCATTTGGAATCAGTGCGTCCCTCAAGCGGGATAGGTAATCGGCAGGCTGATTATTGCGTCCGGGTCTATACACAATTTCAAACCGATATTCTGCGAAAATGTCGAGCCATCGGGCCAAGCGGTGATGTACATCCTTCTTTTGGAATGCTGTTTTAAGTGCCTGGTGATCAGTTATCAAGACAAATTTCTCGAGTGATAAAAGGTATACGCGAAACTTTTTCAGCGCGAAGACGACAGCTAGCGCTTCTTTCTCGCAGACTGAGTATCTCTTTTCCGCATCATTCAGAGTTCGGCTTGCGAATTGAACAGGGTGTAGTCTTCCGTTTTCATCTTTTTGGGACAAAACGGCACCCAAAGACCGTTCTG